>NIUQ01001788.1:0-27012 GCA_002796945.1 Plectus sambesii
GATGCGCGACCTGGAGAAGTTGGTCGGATGGTCGCGCATAGCCGTCGTCTATATCTGCTCCGGAATCGCCGGCAACCTCGCCAGCGCCATCTTTGTCCCTTACAAGGTTTGTTCCAGTTCATTCTGTGGTTTTCACTGCTAGATCCAAAAGTTTTCAAGCACCTTAAATCAAAAATCTATTGCACTTGTTCATTTTATAGTTATTTTACACTATATTGATTCTATGATGGTGTTTTATTTCTCACTTTGTTTGATTGATGAATATTGTGCTATAAACTTCCTATATCAGCTTCAATTTCTCGAAAATATTGCGTTCGTGTTGGGTACTCTTGAATTTTAACAGATTGAAATTTAGGTTCTATTGGGTTGATTTCTTGTCCAGATCAAATTAAATTAGAAAAGCACCAAGTATGTAGGAGCAACCGTTTTACGGAAATAAGCGCAGTCGTTAAATGCTGAATCGTCGCGTAGTACGCTTCAATTCGATTCTTTTATAACTTCTTTGAGGCTCAATAAATCTTAGGGGCGGGTGTTTTTCGAAACAACCGGTTTGATCATTAATTTCATTATTTCGTTCATTTCAGGCAGAAGTGGGACCGGCTGGCAGTCAATTCGGCCTGCTCGCGTCGCTTTTTGTTGATGCCATCTACAGCTGGTAAGCGCTCTTCTAGGCTGCTTTATTCAACGGCTAAAAGCAACAGTGAACGATGCTCTATCAATTTATTGCCTTAGTTTCATAAGGTGTATATTAGCTAAAATCGAACTTTGTAGATATTCTCAATTATTGCGTTAAGGAAGATATTATCTGAAGTGCGCGATATGAAACCCGACCCATTATCAAAGAAGCTAACGATGCATATTTATGTTTTATCAGTCTTATCACTACTGTTATCACTTTTATCAATATAATTACAATTTTCATCAGTTCATTCTTAAATATTAACGATACTGGACCGGTAACATAGTCGTGTCCTAAGCTCTTCTTATGTTATGCATTACTTAAGCCCTTTATGAAACATAGCGCTGAGTATCGCTATGAATTACTTAACTCTTGGACACGATTATGTTATCGGCCCATTATCACTTTCCTATCAGTCTAATCACATTTTAGGCAGATGATAGTTCGCCCATGGAAGGCGCTACTTGAGTTGGGCGCCATCACGCTGGGACTGTTCCTGATCGGTCTGCTGCCGTGGGTCGACAACTGGGCTCACATGTTTGGATTCATCTTCGGACTACTGCTGTCGCTTGGTAAAATTCGTTTTGATTTTGGGCTCTTTGACTAATTTTGGGCCTGTCCAACTATGGTACGCTTTGTATCTATCCAATCAGCATGTCACAAAAATTCTCATGCAGTGGATCTTGTGCGTCGTCTTCAGAGTGTCTCTAGGGGCCTTTTTGGCCCGCGAACCTAGACGGATGGTTCTTAGATTTTTTCGACTAAAATGATCCATTTTATTTTATTTTCACTTTCATTTAGACACTTTTAAAATCAAATTAAATTTTTTTGAAATTTTTGAAAGTTTTTCGATTTTGAAATTTCCCTATTTGAGGTGGAAACGGTTTGAATCCCTTAAAAACTCTTCTAAGATTCCAATCTCGCGTTGCAGCCATATTCCCGTACATCCAGTTGGATCAGCACGACAGAACGAAGAGGATAGTCATCGTAGTAGTATCGCTGACAGCGGCGGTGTTGCTATTCGCCCTGCTCATCATCCTCTTCTACGTATCGCCCTTGTGGGAGTGCAAAGCGTGCAAGTACTTCAACTGTATTCCCTTCACGCCACGTTTCTGCGACAATCAGGGCCTTGATCCCGACTCGTGGCTCCCCATCTAGTTATTATCAATGTGTCCCCGATCAATAATAAAAAACCTTTGATTGAATATGGCAAACTCTATGGAGCGCTTATCGTTGACAACTTGCCAAATTCGACCTGAAAACTGTCTAATTTCACTGTTGTAGTTATTGGCAAAATTTGCCGATCAGGAGCAAGAAATCTTCGATTGAATAAGGCAAACTGCTTCGAAAGTCGGTAGCGCTTCTTTCAATCAATTTACACACGTAAAAACCACGAAACGACTATCGTTTTGGTGAAAATTTGTGTTCAAGCACCGTAAAGTGAGCTCATTCATGCCAGCCACAATACCTGTCGAGATTTCTTGTTACTGAGGGAAAAATTTTGATTTGATGTGTTGTCATTCCCCGCGTCGAAATGGTTGTTGATTTAGGAATGAACGTGGTGTCCATGAATGGATGTACATTTCATTTAGGACCGCTTATGAATTGCTACTAACGCCTGTGTAAGAGACAATGGGTGGGTTTCACATCGCATACTTTAGCTAAAGTCGGACTTTAGGCCTATCCTTCATCATTGTGTAAAGTCCTGCTTTAGTTAAAGTACGCGATATGAAACCGGCCCAATATCTTAGACTTTGCGACTTTATTTGCAACGGTAGAAAATCACCAACGTTTAGCTGTGGATTTAAGTGTAACTTTCACTTTATGTTCGATCGCATAAATCTTTGGTTCCAGTAGTAATTGAAACTGAAATTACGGCATTTACTGATGTATTTCCCTCACCCGGCTGGCAAACTGGTATATAACGAATGTTAGGAAGATAAGTGGGGCGTGACCTCCTGCAAACGATATTTAAAATCCAAATAATCCATACAGCTCAAGGGAATGAACCGCTGATCTGTTAAAATCTTGTACAATTAGATTTCACCTCATGTAGTTTGCGTTGCCAAATAAAATCGTCAAAGGGGTAATGTTTATTTCAAGTGAATCATTCAAGCGTTGCGTTTAATTCATGAGCGGTTTCCTAATCCTTCCATAATCTGCCTCGATTCAAGTGTTCCTTATATTCTCGATGTTGCGACGGTTGATTTTATGACGAATAGTTGCTCATCGGTGGATACTGTATGTTGAAGCGTTCTTAGCTCAAAAAGGACAGTAATCGTTACGAAACTCGTAACTTTTAGCGTAATGAATACCAATTTTCAGTTGAGTTATTCCAAAATATCCCACTACGACACCTCTATTATTGCTGATATGCATGACTAACGTAGATGATTCCAATGTTATTCGTCTCTGTTTTTTACAGTTGATCAGAATAGGTGCTCTGTTTTGGCATGTTGCCAGAAAAATTTTATTCCACTATTGTCTATCCTTCCTATCCGATCATAAATGGAAATTGTTTGGTTGCTAATCTAAAATATATCATTTGAGGCGATGATGCTTAGATGTTAGCAGGTTCTTTTAAACGTACTGGTCACCTTGTATGGCCTTCCATGTTGTTGCTCTTGTCCTACTATTACCGGGTTCTCTCCAAAATAAACCCCCTCTATGGTCTATTTTCGAGAAATGAAAAGCTTTTGAAACACGCGCATCTTCCCATTTTTTCTCAAAATGTAACTGGTTCGATATCTTCTTGCTTGTCGAAAAATTGCGACAATATACTAGAAATATTTGCGGCAATTCTCCTAATGATCAACTCTAATACCCTTTATTCGTTTAAAACAATAGTAGCAATGCAAAAAGGAACCAATTGGGAGGCGGCTTATTTTTGAGAAAATCCGATATAATCTTCGCGACTGCGATAACAATCTCGCTTACAGAAATACTGAGAACAATGCTTTCTAATGTGTCTTAGGTATTAAGCTCTTCCGAGTGTTTTAACGCTCCGTCGTCGCCTTCTTGCTCTCTCTGTTGTGGTTCGTTTTCACATGTCGACAGCTGATTCTGTCATGTTATTGTCAAATTAATGTTCTAATGTCGTGCCGGGCCAATATTTCATCGTACTGTCATTATATGGTGCCTTTAACTTTGATTAACCGTGATAAATTGAGTAAATTGGACTGCTTTTACAAATGCATGAAGCACTAAGCAGACATCGCCCATATGCGCAGCGTGACTGATGGTAACCCTAAATTTTAAGTCTCATGGTATCTCGTACATTCCGCGACCGTGTCATTTGAAACTAATGACAAATCAAGTAGCTTTCGGATGCTATATGAAGATTCTCTTTTAGCCTCTAGCATTGTAAAAAGAAATTTCCGAGTCCTGCGCGCTGACCATGTCTTGTCATCACTATTATGCAAGCAGACGGAAGTTTGTCGATAATTGCTCTTCCGCCTATGGACTCAGTCGGAGAAGAAGCACAACAACTTTTGTGGTGTTATCTCACTGAGCTATCAATTATTCACAGCATAAGATCCTGACTGCAGCGGTCATAACATCTTATTGTTATCGTCGTGTGAAAAGCCAAGTCAGGTACGGCCAGTGCGTTTAGAATACTATGCAATGAATGATTTATTGCCAAGAGAGATCAACCAATATCCCCGTTCTCGTTTATAGTCTGTAGAGCAATTATCGACAGTGACGATATCGGCTGGAGAAGAAAGAAATTTGTCCCATACCTATGTAACTTGGTTCGAAAATTTGGTTCTCAAATGGAACGTTTCTCCAGCAGACTGCAGCTAGAAAAAGTTGACCTGGAACAGATAATTCCTCCAATAGGTGTCCTCGAATTGAGCAGACTAAAGAAAACAAAGTACTGCATGACGCAGCAAATGTTCAAACAACCTGGATGAAATTCTGATTGCAACCGTAACCTTACAGTCGCCCGCTTTTTAAACACTTCGATCAAATTATACTCTCTAAATTACTCAAAATGCATCAATATATGACTGATTTCATCTATTTCATCCTGCGTCTTCCCACTGACGATAGTCAGCAAATGTCCAATTTGCATACAGAAACCTGTGTAAAACAGCATGCGAAAGCGACAAAGCCGTCGACGTCAATACTGTCATAGTCGCAAAAGCAGAAATAATTAACTTAGCGAAGCAATGAACGAAAATTGCACAGAACAGAAAGATTCTGTTATCAATAACTTGATCAGGCATAGAGCAACCGGCCTTGTGATTAATAATGAATCGAGCCACTATGTCGCTTCCTATATATTGCTCATTTCCAGCACAATAACTCTCCGCTCATATTTCAGACGCCATGGTGAGATGGTTGTTTTTCGTTATAGCATGGATGATATGTAGAACGACATTTGCAGGCAAGTGCTGGTTTTATTTTTCAGAGGTTATCTAAAGATCGAAAGTGGCTCACTAAATTCCAATGGCTCGCTATTACTGTTTGATGCTTTGTCCTTGCTCAAAGTATTGCATAGGTGAAAAATATTGTTCAAAGTATGAGAATCGTTTCCAAAGGCATAGGGACGCTGTATTATCCCACTTTACCTCTAATACATGGTGATATAAAGGCATTTGTTAGTACCTTAATAATCTTGAGATAAATTTATCGTTACAAAAAAGAAAAGCAACAGTTATTGGTGCATCAAAAAACGGGACCAATAAAAAATGCCGCAGATTGTCATGTCGCGAGCAATCCAAAACCTCCTTTTTGAGCGCTCTAAATACTGATTAATGGACGCAATAAATGCAAATTTATCAATGAAAACTGTAACCGGCAGGTTTTCTGTTATATGTGAGAGATTAGTTTTTCAATAATTAAAAGTTGAATATATCATCAATCTTCAATCTTTCTGAGACTGAAACTTTTCATCGACGAAGATAATAAGAGTAATTGCAGATCCATGTGCAAGTAATCCTTGTCAGAATGGCGCCACGTGTGAGCCTGCCTTATATAATACCAGCATTTTCCAGTGCAAAACAAACTGTCCTTCTAACTGCTATGGGCAGCGGTGCGAAGTTTGCGTCTCGACGTCATGTTCGTAATTTTGCCGTTCGTAAAGCGCAAATAAACTCAGTTGGCTTGTCCGATGAGGGTGTGACGAGAGGTGATAAGAGGAGAGGGGTTGCCTTACAGCAGGAGCGTTGCTGCTTGATCTAGCGAGCGTAGACTTCAATCTTTGGAATTGATTACTTTTCAGTTTCATAAATTTTAGTGAACCTCGGATACAGTATATGTCTGCGAAGATTGATAGCTGTTGCTTTATTTAATGCTTGAGGCAAATTCATCACAAAGATGCAAACTGGGTTTGGGTGGAGCAAATGATGTAAGCTAACGTAATAATTTTTGGTTTTCACAGTAAGCATGGATTCGAATCCGTTCTAACTTTCTTGTACAGTTTTGCTTAAAGAGGAATGCTACTTGACTGTAGGGGTGTGGAAACCAGTGTATCTTCTACATCCTCATTGAATCGCCGCTTTGTTATTTACTGAAACCCTACCCTCGTTGAAACTCTGCTGACGGTAAACACCTTGCTTACCGTTTACGCGGCGCCTACAGTAACTATTGTGCCCTACTCGTTCCCTAAGACTCACGGCTAAGCATAGCCTGTGTCAGAAGACTGCTGAACTAACCCCGCAAGGATATATTGTGTCTCATCTCCAAGCCCTAGCCCATACATAAAAACTGTAGCTGAATTGATCACGCAAACTTAGTCCGCTACATATTTCACATACTGCAAAAACTGGTACATTTTATCACAAGCCTTGCACTTAATTTAAGTTAGGGTAAGATAGGGCAAGTCATGGCAGCAGAATTATTCATGCCTAATTCTAATAATTTCGAAGTTGCGCGATATTTTTGCAAATGAGCAAAAATGATCCCAGGTTATAGTGATTGTAAGCGCAATTGAAATCGAGTTCAGGGGTCTTTCCGAAGAGGATAAGTTTGCGTTTAAAGTTACAATAACTTAATTGCTGAACACTGCTCACCTATAATCAGCATGCATCTCTTTACTGCAATCAAAGTAAATGATAAAATACTATTGATAAACATTGTTTCAGCCGTGTGCTCGAGTTGTCTGCCCGGTTTCACGCAAGCAGTTCCTGGCTCCTGCTTCAAAGTGGTATCAGGAAATTATCATTCTTCGAATGCATACTGCGCCGATATTGGTGGTAGTATTGCAACTATAAATAATGCGGCAGAAGATTACGCCATACGCAGTGAGTAATTTTCCGTGGTTCTTTTTGATTTCATTGCTTCTGCTGTACAAGGTAGCTCCTTTTGTAACAAAACTGATATATGCTGAATTAATAATAAGCAGCTTAAGCTTTTTTAAGGAAATAGCTGCAGTAGTTCTGAGAGTGCTTTATTGGTAATCGGCCTAATACGAATGTTAAGCTGGAAGTAATGAGCTAAGTGAAATTCGAGTAAAAAAGAGGTGAAGCACCCAGAAAAATAAAATTAAAATAATTGAAGAATACTGATATATTTAAAACTCTTCAAAAACGTCGCAAAGTCGAAAACTGCATGCGAGAGGGATTCCATCCTATTTATCTTCAAACGAAATCTGTGATCCAACAATAACACTATTATAATCCAAAGTACGTTGCTACCCTTTCCAAATAAAAGATTAATTTGATAATATGGTCAATTGTTCTCAATACCGAAAAATTTACACCAATTTAGTTGGAAAAGGACACTGTTAAAATCAAATAGGACAGTATCGGATTCATAGAAACATTTACCAAGCCAAGATATTGTGAACAATGTCCACTTTGATTGAGAGGTTTCATGCTTTATTTTCAAAACTTAGTTATTAAACCAGAGATGGTAAATTGATGGTATAATTTGCAAATCCGTTGAGGTCTGCTTATGGCTAATAATCTATCGCTTGCTATGACTGGTTGGGGTGATCAAAACAGCGTAGGAACATTCCAATGGGCCGATGGAAGCTCCAGCACATATGTAAGATGTTCACGTGAGTCTTGCTTGAACTTTTTTGATTAAAGAAATAATATTGAAAGAAGTTTGCAGCATCAAACACCGGATACTGTTGCTTGATTCCGAGTTTATCATCCTCTGCATCTGGAGATTGGTACCTAGGAAGTTGCTCAGCTGGTTTTGGAGGAGTATGCAGAGCTCCTTGTGGAAGCGGTAAAGGATTTTAATTGATCATATTTGTGTTATGTGCGCCTTAGGAGCACTCTTCTAAGCATATGAAATGTCGATTATTGGGAGCAAGTAAGAAAACACCGTATTTCTTCCAATAAACGCCCAGAGTATTTATTTTTTGAACCGATGCTTGAACTGGATGGTCTTTGGAGAGAAGGCATCTTTTTTCCAATTCTCACTTCAATATAGAACAGAAATCTTAAATATAAAATTGTGTTATATTGTTAGTTGAATATGAATGGGAGTTTAGTGTTGATGGAAACTGCGCAGGCGTTTATCTCTATATATAATTACTCTTGTCAGTCTGTGTGTGTGTGTCTGTGTGTGTCAGCGTTCTGATTGGCCCGAACTCGGACGAAGCGCCCCCTCGTGGCGAGCGTCGGAAACTGCCATTTCTTCGTACGGGTTGCGGCCCCATCATGGCAAGCGTCGGGAACTGCGCGTTCTTAGTACGGGTCAGAGATCCTTCGAGGCAAAAGTAGGAATCTGCCCATGCTTAGTAAGAGCCAGGGTACCATCATGGCAAGCTTTGGAATCTGCCCGTTGTTAGTAATGGGTCAGAGGTCCCTTGGAGGCCAGCGTCGGAATCTTCCCGGTTCGAATCGATCCTGGCGCCCTCTCCCGGTGAACGTCCGAAACTATCTAATTTCGTACCGTTCAACGGTTAAGGGTGGTAAGCAAGGAAGTTCGACTTTGGAGCGCGTAAGAGGGCCAGACAGAGCCGCAGATCGGTCAATTAAAAATGGAAGCGACGCACATGATTGGCGTAGAAACCAGACGTGAAATTACTGCGAGCGAGTGTGAATNCGTAGAAACCAGACGTGAAATTACTGCGAGCGAGTGTAAATTGTCGCGCTTTCGAATTTTATGGAACAACCCGTGGAAATTTTCCACGGGTCTGCTAGTTGTTTTAATTACTCTAAAGAGGGAGCGTTTATGGGAGAAATACGGTATATCAACGAAAACTGCAACTGGCAGGCCTTCTTTTACATTTGAAAGATTAGTATTACAATGATTAGTAGTTGAATAATTCATCTAACCCTAAATTTTCTGAAATTCCAGCTTTGTTTTCTTGTATCAACGAGAAAATATGTATGATTGCAGATCCATGTGTAACTAACCCTTGTCAAAACGGCGCCACGTGCGAGCCTTCACCATACGATTCTACCATTTTCCAGTGCATAACAAACTGTCCTTCTAATTGCTATGGAAAGAAATGCGAAGTTTGCGTCCCAGCGTCATGTTCGTAACTTTTTGGTTTGTTAAGCGCAAAAAAACTCAATCGACCTTTGCGACGAAGGTGTGACGGCGGTTATGATGGGTGAGGGGTATTCTCAGGGTCTTAGGAGCTATTCTCGATTATGAGGAGCGTTGCTGCCAGATCGAGTGAGTGCAGTCTCTAATCTTTAGACTTAGTCACTGCTCAATATTCATATGCTATAGATCACGAAATGGTGAAATATTTTGCTTTTAGTTCTGAAACTGCTTCACTTTTGTCCACAGCATAGAATCGAACAGTTCTGCTCTGAATATTATTATGCATTCCTTGATTTTGATGTATGTCCTGTATACCAAAAATTTTATGAGCCTAATTGGCGATTGTCAAGCACTTTAAAACCTTTGATCTGCGCATGATTGAGGGGGGCTTGGCTTTGCCATATGCAAAAGGGACATTGGTGAGCCTTTAAGGGTACAGTATCTATATACCCGTTTATGTGTTAGTCTTTGTTTTTAAAACGACAACTCTTAATAATAAAAACATTTTAGCTGTATGTGCGAGCTGTCCAAGTGGTTTCACGCAAGCAGTTCCTGGTTCCTGCTTCGCAATTATTTCAGGAACGTATATAACTGTCGACGCAGATACTTATTGCAAAAGTGTTAGCAGTAGAGTTGCTACTATATATGACGCAGCTGAAGACTATCAAATTCGTAGTGAGTGATTTTCTGAATTTTTTGCGAACTGATTGCACCTGCTTTACAGGATAGCTTTTCTATGAACCTTTGTTATAAGCAAAACTATAATTAGCTAGTGAGCTTGCGATATCAGCTTCTTTACAGATTGTTTAATACTTCAAAACTGTTCACATGAGGAAACATTTCAAGTAGCATTCATAATTTAAGTAGATGGCTGCAGATATTCAGAAAACGTTGTCTTCAGGATTGACCCGAAACCAATGTGAAACTGAAAGTAATGAGCTAGACGCGAGTTGAGCAAATAAGAAGGGGGCGTCTAATGAATGAAGGAAAGCAATAAAATCATGTTGCAATATTTAAAGATCTTCAAAAAACATCGTAAAATCAAAAACTGGATACGAGGATGAATCTGTTCCCTTTTTCTTCGAAACTTGGTCAATGATCCAAAAGTAATGCTTTATTATCAGCTAACGTATGCTATTGCAATTTTCAAACAAAGGATCGATTTGACGGAAAAGTCAGCAATCCTTAGCAACTGAAATATACACCGTTTTTACTTTTTAAAAGGACTCTATTCAAATCGAACAAAACAATATCCGATTCAAAGAGCACATTTGTCAAGTAAAGCTACTGTGTAAATTGCCCTCTGATTTTGAAGATCTCTTGCTTTGTTTTGGAATCGTCTCAGTTACGGTGAAATTGGTATATGAAGGGTATACTTTGCGACTCCGTTGAGGTTGGCTTACGGCTTATGGTACGACCATTGTTATGAATGGTTGGGGCGATCAGAACAGCGCAGGTACATTCCAGTGGGCCGACGGTAGCACCAGCACATACGTACCCTGTTCAGGTGAGTCTTACTTGAACTTTTTTGATTCGAGAAAAAATTGTGGAAGATATTTGCAGTATCAAATACTGGATACTGTTGTTTGATTCCGAGTTTCAAATATGGCGAATCTGGAGATTGGTTCCAAGGAGTTTGTGCAACACATTTTGACGCATTGTGCAGAGCTCCCTGTGAAACTGGTAAGGAAACCTACTTTGTCATTTTCGCACTGCGCACATCAAAGAGTACTTTTCTGATAATGCGTGACAGTTCGCGACATTTTATATTCGTGTTCATTTTTGATGCAATAGTAGCCGTTCCTTTTCTTTTTGAAAATGGCAAATTTTCCTCGTGAATCATAAGGTTGTAACGAACGCCATGTCTCTACAGTGGTGGACGAAAGTATGGCACCGCTGATTAAAGACAGCATGTTTAACAGATAAAATTTGTTGTAAATCATTAAATTGGTTAAATAAAGCTTAAGATACAATCAATGAAAATGTGGTACTTACTTTACCGACATTTTGTAGTGCAAAATATATGATTCCCATTCTTCCACTGAATATGACCTATTAGCCATTGCTTTTAGCTACAACTACTTCTTCCACGACCTCGACATCATCATCAACTAGCAGCACTACAACGACTAAAACATCAACTACCACGACTACATCTACTTCCACTACAACCACTACCACACCAACAACGACTACTACAAGTGCTACTACAACAACAACTAGTACAACTGCAACAACAACTACGACAACAACACCAACTACTACAACTAGTGCGACTTCACCAACGACTACAACAACATCTAAAACTACCACAACATCTATTGCGACCACATCGACCCTACAGGGTAACTCTTATGTTCTGACAGGACTAGTTCATTGTCGATAACTTTGAACCTTAGGCACCAAATTGCTTCAAATTAAAATTTTTTATTTAACAGGCGCTCTTGCTTGAAACTGCAAAAGATAACTGAAAAGCTTTTGTTAGCAGTGACATTGCTCAAATCGTTTGAATGATAAACCACGAAAATAGAGGGTTTTAGGGCAACGCATTTTGTTTGAAGCTTAATATAAAGTTTACGAGAAATGGCAGATTGCCGCACGCTTTTAAAGTATGTTAATTAAAGAGCACTTCTTTGTAATGAGCTATAAATATCAACTTGGAAAGGTAGTGCCATTGAACGTTTACTGTTAATTTTGTTACTTATATGGCAATAAATGTTTATGAAATATTTCCTTCGATTCGGTTAGTATATAACGGTGATATTCGCTTTTTCTATGTCAGCGAACTTTCTTGTCACCCTGAGTGAGAGGATTCATTTAACGAAAATGTGGAACCGGATTCACTGATTAAGAGATACTTGCAATTATAAAGTTGTTGTGTTCTGACTTCGGTGTGAGGAGGCAGTATGTCATGGAACCGTTTAGGTAAGGAACACTTCTCTTAGATACTGGGTGAACACAATACAATAGACAATACAGAAGTGCGGATGCATGCTGCAATAACTTCCCCGCGGAGACGCTAGTTCCCGCGGGGAAAGATCCAACAATATAGCATTACAAACAGTGTCACTTAGGACACATCAAAAGTGAAAGCGCCATCCTAGCAATAACTCTGATAATAAGGATGCTGTATTACCTCGCTTTTCCTTAAGGATAAAGTTAAATAGAGGTGAAGCATTCGTTAATATTTTATTAATTATAAAATATATTTGCAATTTTTAAAAATTTAGGAAAAGTTATAGCTGCATCAAAAATGAGCGCGTATATGGAATGTTACGTATTTTCGTGTCGTGAGTTTTCCGAAACCCCTTTTCTGGGCCCCTTAAATACCAATTTATGGGCGCATTTACCGCAAATACACATACTTAAACAACAACCGACAAAACTTCTGTTATATACGATAGTTTAGTATTAAATTAATTATTATTCCAACTTCTCATCAGATCCTAATTTTTCTGAAATTTTAACTTTTTTGACGAACAATGTATGAATAATTGCAGGTGCATGTGCGAGTTATCCTTGTCAGAATGGCGCCACGTGCGAGCCTGCATCATACGATTCCAACACTTTCCAGTGCATAACGAACTGTCCTTCTAATTGCTATGGAAAGCAGTGCGATGTTTGCGTCCCTGCGTCATGTTCGTAATTTTGTAGTTCATAAAGCGCAAAAACTCAGTTGGCCTATCCAATGAAGGTGTGACATAGGTGATGAGGGGTTGTCTCACGGCAGGAATGTCGTTTTTTAGCCTAGCGAGCGCCATCTCCTATCTTTCATTTATCCATTTATCATATTATTCACTTCTCAGTTAGGAAGAGCCGCAAGTTAGAAAACAGTCACATACTTTGCACAACAATGTTTTTAATGGATCAGTTTTGTCTATAGCATTTAATTAAACAGTTCTGCTGCAAATTTTCATCATTAACGCTTAGTTTTCGATTCGCTCCTATTTTGACTTAAGTGCAAAACATTATTCATCTTCAATCGGCATTTATCTCCATATTGCAATCAATCTGAGACAGTAATATTATTGAGAAATATGTTTTACAGCCATGTGCGCGAGTTGTCCAGCTGGTTTCACGCAATCAGTTCCTGGTTCCTGCTTCTCAACTCTGTCAGGAAATTTCGATACCACAAATGCAATCTGCGCTAGTTCTGGCGGCACAATTGCTACTATAAATGACGCAGCTGAAGATTACCAAATACGTAGTCAGTGATTTTCCGATTTTCCGCCGTTTATTTGCTCATGGTGTTCAAGACAGCTCCTCTTGTAAAATTTCATATAAGTAAACTAATAGTATGGTTTTAAAGCTTGTACTAGCAGCTTTTGTGCCATCGTTAAATACTTGAACTATAATACGTAAATAAAGTATTATATAGAGACCGTATTAAAGGGTAGTTGTATCTATTTGTATAGTATATATCTAAGCTGTTAACGTCGCGTCTACACAAAACAACAATGAAGCTCTATCATCAACTCGATTATCCAGTTGTTAAAAGCAGAGTTGCCATTTGTCTTAAACTCTCGTGCGTTATCTTTTTATATTATAGGACACAAAGTCATATATACGATAAAATGACGACCCTGGCCCGGTTACATTATTACTCTTATCAAGTAAGAGGTGGAATTGATAGAATAGTCAATAAATCTCAATGCCTGAAATTTATACCGAATTTGCTTCAAAAAAACACTTCGGAAACGAAGCAAGACAGTACCCAATTCAAATACGACCTTTACTAAATCTAATGACTGTAAAAATGCCTTTTGATATAGAAGTTGTCCCGCTTCATTTTCGAAGTGTCTTTTTAAAACCGAATATGGGTATTAAGGATATTGTTTGCAACTCCGTTAAGGTCTGTCACTGGCAAGTGGTCAATCCTATTTTATGATTGGTTGGGGCGATAAATACAGCACAGATACATTCTCATGGGCCGATGGAAGCACCAGCACATATATAAGATGTTCATGTGAGTCTTGCTTGAACTTTTTCGATTTAAAGAAATAATTGTGAAAGAAATTTGCAGCATCATACACCGGATACTGTTGCTTGATTCCGAGCTTGGGATATTCTGAATATGGAGATTGGTTAATTGGCCCTTGCACAGCAAATTATGGAGCTGTATGCAGAATTTCGTGTACAAGCAGTGAGTGGTTATACTAGGTTGTTTTTGCGTAACGTACATCGTAGAAGCACTCTACGAAGCAATGTAGTTATCGATTAATGGGTGCAATATCCGGAAATGAAGGGTGATCCAAAAGTTTTGCACGCTTTTTCAAAAAGTCTATGAAATATATCTGTCATTGAATCAGTACTCGTTATTCATCATTTTTATGTCCCTCAAAAATTCCCCAACACTGGCGAAAAAATGTGGAATGTTGACAAAAAAACAGCGTATTTAAGAGATCACATTTGTTTTTGAACTTCCTACCAGTGGTTTAATCAATCAGGCTGAAAATTTATACAAATATACTTGTATAATTTCAGTATAAGTCTGCAGTGTTTTATCAAATTCCAGTTCATCAATACGGAGATATAATAAAATTCACATACATCAAATTTTTCTTGGCCGCTGGAAAAATTAGGCTTTTTTGTCAGCGGTGCCAAACTTTTGTCCACCAGTGTAGTTTTGAAACTAAAGAAATTGCATATAATGTACTCTTCTTTGGTGAGTAAATCATTAAATTGGTAAAATGCAGCTGAAGATACAATCAATGAAAAGTGGTACTTACTTGACCGACATTTTGTATTGCAAAATATATGATTGCCATTCTTCCACTGCACATGATTTATCAGCGGTTGCTTTTAGCTACAACTACTTCTTCCACGACCTCGACATCATCATCAACTAGCAGCACTACAACGACTACAACATCAACTACCACGACTACATCTACTTCCACAACGACCACAACCACACCAATAACGACTACTACAAGTGTTACTACAACAACAACTAGTACAATAACACCATCAACTACCTCAAGTACAACTACAACGCCGACTACTAAAACTAGTAAAACATCCGCAGCAACTACATCGACCATACAAGGTAACTCATATGTTCTGACAGAACAAGTTTATTGCCTATAACTTTGAACATAAGGCACCAAATCATTTCTGATTTAACAATTAAATTTAACCGGCGCTCTTGCTTGAAATTGCTAAAGATAACTGAAAACGGTAGCGTCTGTCAGCAACTAGATGGCTCAAAGCGTTGCCATGGTAAGCAACGAAAATAACGAATTTTTGGACATGCATTTTAACTAAAACTGAGCATGAAACTTTAAAGAAAGAAAAAATATCCATAATATTTTATAATATGAAAATTAAACAGCTTTCCTTTCTAATGAGCTATAAATATTAATATAGAAAGGTGGTCACATTGAACGCTGTTTGTTAATTTAGTTACTTTTATGACAATTAATGTCAGTGAAAAATATCATTTGATTCGGTTAATATATGATGGAGATACAGTCAAAACCGGATAAGCGGCCATTGACCCGGCAAGAGAAAAATGTCCGCTTATCCGGTTTGTCCGCTTATGCGGTGTCCGCTTATCCGGTTTTGACTGTATTTTCTTTCTTCTTTGTCATCAAACTTTCTTGTCACCCTGAGTAAGAGGATCCATTTAACTAAAATGTTGATACCGGATTTATTGCTTAAGCGATAGTTGCGTTTATAAAGCGAAAACGTCATCTTAGCGGTAACTTTGAGAATAGGGACGCAGTATTACCTCGCATTTCCTTTGTGTCATTATGATACAGAGGCACGGCATTTGTTAGTACTTTATTAATTATTAAGTAAATTTGCAACTTAAAAAACATTAAGGAACAGTTACTGCATCCAAAATGAGCGCGAATATAAAATGTTACGTATTTTCGTGTCGTGAGTTTTCCGAAACCCCTTTTCTGGGCCCCTTAAATACCGATTTATGGGCGCATTTACCGCAAATACACATACTTAAACAACAACCGGCAAACCTTCTGTTATAAACGATCGACTAGTACTAAAATAATTATTAGTCCAACTTCTCATCAGATCCTAATTTTTCCGAAAGTTTTAACTGTTTCTGACGAACAATGTATGAATAATTGCAGGTGCATGTGCGAGTAATCCTTGTCAAAACGGCGCCACGTGCGAGCCTGCATCGTACGATTCCGACATTTTCCAGTGCGAAACAAACTGTCCTTCTAACTGCTATGGAGAGCAGTGCGAAGTTTGCGTCTCGGCGTCATGTTCGTAATTTCGTCATTCGTAAAGCGCAAATAAACTAAGGGAGTATCGGGCGGGAGTGCGATGGAGGTGCTGAGATGCCGAAGCTTGCGTCGAGTATCCGTTCATCTCCGTTGAGCAGCTTCAGACCATTCGGTACCAGGATGTCTGATGCATGCAAAATCTCAGTTGCGTCCGAAATCTGATCATCTCGTACAACGGAGAGCTCAAACATACTCAAAAACATCCAATATCTTACTGATTGAGATATGAAGTATTCCCATCATGTGGGATAGACGGTTTTCAGTCAGCACTTCACTGCAGATTAAATGCGTTAAACATACCATAGGCCTTTGTACATATGTCCAGTCACTGAAGTTTCCGGGTTCGTTGACTGCGTTTCATGCCATTGGGCGATATGACATATCACTGAAATATGATTATTTAGCTAAGTGAACTCAGATTTCAGTGAATTTAAGCGTTACTGAAATAGTATCAAGGGTGAAAAAGAAGAAAATGAGCTCGCAACTCATAGTGCAGAAACTCATGCACACGATACTATTCGCCTTGAATCAGCGTGTTTCTCTATATTACAATCAATTTGAATGATGAAATTATTGATAGCATACCTTTCAGCCGTGTGCGCGAGTTGCCCAGCCGGGTTTACGCAAGGAGTTCCTGGTGCCTGTTTCGCAATTTCTCCTGGCTCGTACAGTTTCATCGACGCAGATGCTTACTGCATTAGTGTTGGCGGTAGACTTGCTACTGTAAATGACGCACCTGAAGATTACGAAATACGCAGTGAGTAATTTTCTCCTTTGATTGCTTGTGCTTTATGATGCAGCTCCTTTAGTAAACTCTGATAAAAGCAGCTATAGTAGAACTGATTCCATTTGCACTTTGGTTTGAAAAATTAAAACTTATCAAATTTATCAAAGAGGTCGATTTTAAATTTAAATCTGCGTGGAAAGTGTCCTCACTAATTTTTTAAGTTGTCTTGATTGATTTGGAAAATGTCCTTATTAAACTGGAAATGATATATAATGAGTATAAATCACAGCTTCGTTGAGGGCTTGTGACCGATACTGGTTCAACAAGCGAGCATTGGATTGGTCTTGGTGATCCGATCGACATAGGTTCACCCCATTGGGCCGATGGAAGCACCATCACATATAATCGAGGTGGAAGTGAGTCGTGCTTTAACTTTAATTCGAAAAATAATTGATGAGAAATTTTGCAGTTGTACCTAATACTTGTTGCGTGGTCAAGTCTTTAACAAGTGCTGCGCTCACTGCAGATTGGGTATCGATTGCTTGCTCTTTAGATAAGCACGCAATATGCAGATCGTCTTGTGCAAGCGGTAAGGTGTTCTGTTTGGTCGTTTTCATTATATTAATCATAGCAGCACTTTTCGAAGCACTTTTGTTAGAGATTTACACGGTGCAATGTCCGGAAGTGCAGGGTAATCCAAAAGTTTTGAACGCTTTTTTAATGAAGCATGTGAACCATGTCTGTCATTGAATTAGCACACATTATGCACCATTTTCATGTCCTCAAAACTCTCATACACTGGCGAAAAAGTTGAAAAATGCTGACAAAGAAAGCGTGTTTAGCATATCACATTTTTTTTTGAAATTCTTTCTAGTGGCTCAACCCACTATGGCTGAAAATTAATACAAATATAATAGTACTCTTACCATAAAAGTGCGCGGTATTTAATCAAAATTCCATTTGCGCAATATCGAAATTTGATAAATTTGGACACATAAAATTTTTCTGGGCCGCTGGGAAAGATTATTCTTACTAATTTTATTATATCTCTCCTTAAAATAAACGGAATCTGATGAAACTTTGCACACTTATATGACACCAGTACTAGTATATTTGTATAAGTTTTCAGCTTGAATAGTTTAGCTTTTGTATAGTTATTTTCTTAAAAATTTGATCTATTAAACATGCTTTTTCTTGTCAGCAGTGCCAAACTTTAGTCTACTAGCGTAATTTTAGTAACTAAGAAATGATATAGGATATACTCTCTATTGGTAAACAAATCATTGAGTTCAGTAAAGTACAATTATAGATATAATCAATGAAAAAGTGGTCTTAATTCACAGACATTCTGTATACCTAAATATATAATTTTTACGTTTCCACTGTTTATGACTTATCAGCATTTGCTCTTTAGCTACAACTACTTCGTCTACGACTTCTACATCGTCGTCGTCGTCAAGCAGCACTACAACTACTACAATATCGTCTACAACTGCTTCTACATCAAGCACTACCGCACCAACTACAACTACTTCGACAACTACCAGTACAGTAACATCAACGACAACCACTAAAACTCCATCCACAAGTACAACATTTACTTCAACACCCACCACTACAACACCCACAACAGCAACTACCACAGTATCATTAACCACAACTACCAATACTGCAACATCAACAAGCACAACAACAGCCTCGACACAAACTACGTCTACTTCCACAAGCACTACAACTACTTCAACACCCACTACTACTATGCCAACAACAACTACTACTACTACAGTGCCATCAACGACAACTACCACTACTACATCTTCATCAAGCACAACAACTACTTCGACACCTACTACTACTACTTCAGTATCTACTACTACAACATCTACAATTATCACTACAATGCCATCCACCGCAACCACCACTACGACTACTTTAACGAGCACTTTAACTACTTCGATGCCAACTACTACTACTTCCACAAGCACTTCAGTCACTTCAACATTCATCACTACAACATCAGCAACAACTACTGCTACAGTACCATTACCCACAACCTCCACTACTACTACATTAACAAGCAGTATGACTACTAAAACTACCAGTACTACGCTAACAACTACCTCAACTACCAGCTCTGCATCAACTACAACTATCACCGCCAGTTCTCCAGCAACAACCATCTCAACTTTCACCGCAACCACTGTAACACCAATAACGACAACTACAAGTACTAGCTCAACCACAGCTGACATCACAATGACTACTACTAAAGAAACTTCAAGTTCAGTGACAAACCCTATAACGTCAGCTACAGCTACCACCTCTGATATAACGATAATAACGACAACAGATTCGTTGGCAAAAACTAATACGGAACTGACAACAATATCCGGTGCAAAAACTTCTACCACATCACTAACGACTGCACATTCAAAGCAAGGTACCACTGAATCTTTGACAAGTCCACATGCAATAACAAGTAGTACAAGCGGCACAACTCAAATGCTATCTGAAAGTTCTAGTGCAAGTACTACTAAGACGATAATTTCAACTCCCACAGAAGCGAGTACAAGTATCCCTATGTCCACAGCAACGACTTTGACGATTCTTGTATCAACAGATAGAACATCAACAAAGTCAGCCAGCACAAGCCCAAGTTCTGCAACTTCAAGTTTATTCACTACATCAATACTGTCTGTGACACCTTCGTCCCCGCCTCTGATTTCTAGTACAATTAGTAGTACCAGATCAAATACAGCACCATCGCCATCATCGACAACTAGAAATCCATCAACTTCTTCAAAAACAATGAATACTGCAAGTGAAAGCATTTCAGTTTCAGCAGTATCGAGTGCAACTGCGCCACTTAGTACAAGCAAAGCAAACACAGAAGCACCAACGACGAAAGCTTATCTATCAACTATTTCAACCAGTACAACTCCTATTGCAACATATCAAACAGCTGTGTCCTCTATTTCCTCGACTCCATCGACATTGGAAGCCAGATCATCTACAACAAAACCTATACCATCTACACCATCAACTTCTCCAACTACAGCTCCGTCACATCCAAGTATGGAGAGTTCACCAACAACACCAACAAAGAGTCAAGATTCATCGTCAACAACTTTCAGTACAAGACAAAGTTCAACTTCTGTATCGCCCACTTCAACTTTGACTTCTACAAGAACAACCATATCGCAAAAAGATGTTTGTGATCCAAGCCCTTGCATGAACTATGCTACTTGCGTCCCTATTGGAGTTGCGAACACATCTTACGAATGCATTTGCATTCCAGGATATACAGGCAAAGACTGTTCAACGGATATCGACGAATGCGCATCAACGCCCTGCAAGCATAAAGGAACGTGCACAGATGAGCTCAATTCATTTTCCTGTAACTGTACAAAAGGATTCTTTGGAGAAACATGCGAAGATGACATTGATGAATGTGCATCAATGCCTTGCATGAACAATGGTACCTGCTTAAATCAAATTGGAAAGTATGAGTGCGACTGTCCCCTTCACTATACCGGCAGTCGCTGCGAGACCGACTTGTGTAATCCGAATCCATGTCAACACAGCGGTCTGTGCGATTACAGTAATTCAACAAACGACTACAGCTGCACATGCATCGAAATCTATGGAGGAAAGTCATGCGAGAAGAAAGTCGACAACTGTCTGTCTGATCCATGTGCAAATGGCGGCGTTTGCATACCCGGTGTGGCGTGGAAATGTCAATGTAAAAGCGGATGGAAAGGAACCACCTGTGCTGAAGATATCGATGAATGCGCTTCGAATCCGTGTAACAATCTTGGCAACTGCACAGATCATTTCAACAGCTTTACATGCGCGTGCTTACCAGCTTTCTCTGGACTGTTATGCGAAGAGCACCTGACCACATGTGTCATACAAACAGATGAAGAAAAAAGTCAAAGAATTGCAATGGTGACTGCGCAGTCTCTCTCTAGCATGAGTCTTATCATTTGCCTCTGCATAGTATTGGTCATTTTCATTCTCCTACTGCAATTTTCTACAGAAAGAATTCTGCATATGGGAGAAGAAATATCCTTGCTGCTGGCCCATTTGATAATTTTATTCGCTCGCACGCCGACCATAGCCGATGCCGGTGCATTTTGTGACGCCCGAGGGAGCGGTAATCCAGTCAAACTCGGTGAAGATCAGTGCCGTTTGGTCGCGACTATTCTGCACTATCTTTTCATGGTTCATTTTGGGTTTTTCTTTCTGGAAGCGCTAAATAACTACTGTGTCAACACCTACGTTGCTAATGGCACATCGATGTATGGACGCTGGAAGAATCTGCTGCTCGGACTTAGCGTCCCTTCCATCCCAGTTGCTGCGACGGCAATCTTCCATTTCAAGACTTACATTCATGATCGCACATGCTGGTGTAATATGGACGAACCCAACTTTATTGGCGAGCTAATACCGGCGCTTATGCTCTGCGTTCCTGCTTTTGTCATGAATGAAGCTGCTGGAATGGGACACTACAATGAGCATCCTGATTCAGTGGAAGAAAAGCGACATAGTGCGTACAGTAGTTCTCGTAGCGCAATGGTTGTAATCCCGCTCAGTCTGGCTGCGTGGATCGTCGGAATGACCGCAGTACACGAAACAGATTTATCCCTCTATTCGCTATGCTCCATCCTGAATCTAATCTTGGGCATCGCCATTATAATTGCTCATACACTGAGCAACAGCCGAGCAAGAAATCTGCTTCACAAATTGTTCTGTTGGTGGAGCTGTGAGAAGAAAAAGGTTGATTCATCTCGACCAGCCCCAAATCCTTCATCCATCAAGAATATTGATGATTGTGCAGCTACACAGAAAGGTTTGGGATCGGCAAAAGAAAACGAAGACATCGATATTGACAAAATGATACGGGATGCAATCGCGCCGCTCTCTGGAAGCAGTAACAACGCAGTGAGGCTGAATGCAAAGAATACTAATAGAGCAAAGGAAGACATAGATATAGATAAGATGATCCGTGATTCTATTTCACGCTTATGAAGTAGTTAGGATTACGTGGAGTTATTACCGAAATACATACAACTACTTTGTGTGAGTTTGAAGTTTATTATCGTTTGAGTTATAACATATTTGGATAATATTTATGTAAGGGAATGCGCAGAGCTGTCGGTGACGGTTTCGGGTCTTATTCTGGTCGGGTTGTGGGGAGAGATGAATGACCCTAGTGAAAGGTGACCAACTCGATTATTAGGTTACTTGCAATTATTTAGCTTTGATGTTGAGGTTTTTCAGAAATAGTTGAGTGCGATATGGATAGGCGATCTAGCGCGTATTGAATGTTTAGCATTGTAGAAAATAGAATAATGAAATTGCGCAGTGGCATGTGATCAATCACGGCTTTGAAGCAAAGCAACAAAATCAATGATGTCGGCTGAAGCTTGTGGTATTGACGAAACTCGGCCTACTAATTGACGTATAGGCGTTTGTGCTTTAAGAATCGTATGTAGTATGCTCACCGTAATGGTGTCGCATGGCAATAAAAGTTGTGAGAAATATTGCGTCATAATAATATTTTGGTTCTTATGGTACAATGCCGAAATCAAAGTGAAAATTATGAGATATGTGTGCCCGGTTTAAATTTTCCCGAACTGCAATCATTAATTACTATTGCTTACACTCTTCTTTACATGAAGGGTCGCAACGATACTGATATTATTCAGAATAGGCTACGATCTTTTATTTTAGAGGTCAACATTTTGATGAATATTTAACCCTTTTTATGAGGTCGGGGCTTTTGCCGCGGACATGTAAAATTAGCGCTTTTCTATACTTTATTTGTGTCGCTTGTCAAAAGCAACTTCTCCTCTAGTGGCGATCTGTCAGTGCAGGTGCATAGGAGTGTAGACAGTATCTCTTGCAAATCTTGCTGTTTGAAAATATCACTCATTTGATCAATAGGAACCCAAACGAATGAAAAATTTGCGAAGAATAGATACAGGTGCCTGAAATATATTTATAATATATTTAAATATATTATTCAATTGAACTCGAATCGTAATTTCAATAATATAAAATCATTCATGCCACTCTGCTGACAGTGCAAACCCCGATCTGCTGTCAGCCCAGCCAGCAAATCATACTTGAGCATTGATCGACTAACATTGCGAATTCTAACTAACACTTGAATGCACATTCAAAGCGGAACTTGGTGCATGAACCGACGCAAACACTGCCTCATCAATACAGCCCCCTGGAGCAACACATTTATTTTGCATCAGTACACTCAATCATTTGTTCCTGTTGAAGGAGGCGCGAAGTAAGACCACCGGGTTTGGTTCGAAAGGTCTGCCATCGATTATTCTTTTCAAATCATTTCTGTTGTTTGCTTTCGAACGTCACGAACTTTGTGAGCGAATTGCTGTTATGGAGGTGAAGGACGCAAAGAAAGTGTTCGCCTGATTAACTTCGTTAGCTACAACTTACGCTCTATTTAACTTGCATCCAAAACAGATTGCCTCAATCAAATATTTCGCCGTCGCTTTACTGAATTTAAAGGAAATGATTAAAAACTGGCACAGATAACTTTTACCATCCCATTTTTGTAAATAAATCATTTTCCTCTATTGTCAATCAATATTCGTTTAAACTCTTTGCCAATTAAAATATAATATGGTTTTTTTACCAATCGGGACATTTCTTGAACATATTTTACCTGTATGAAACTTTTTGACTATCAGTGCTCCAATAAACCATCATAATTCAAGCAAATATATGAATTCTTTCATCTCCGAAATGAAATAATAATGAAAATTGAAATCTCAAGAGTGGTGTTTGACGCCTCGCTTGAAACCATAAACGATTCTGGAGAGTCGCCACGATATCATAGCAAACGTATCAACAGAGAGTACCTATTTTCCAGCCACTTGTCGAGTAGCAAAAGATGTAAATTAATCACTCTTACTGTTGCAGAGATCATTAGAAACAAGCTGGATGCAAGCGGTTTTCTTCGGCAAAATGCCGATACGACGTGCCGCTTGCAGGAATTGAACCTGCGACCTTCTGTTTACGAGACAGACGCTCTGCCCCTGAGCTAAAGCGGCTTGCATATATGCATAATTTCTGAACTTTAGGCAAATTTCGACATGGGGCCTGACAATTTCGAGTCGCAAGAAGCTCTTCTATGACACTGTCTCCACACAGTTGCTGCTATTGGTTTGCTTCTAAAATACGCTACCAACAAGTTTAATGAGAGAAGAGCAACGATAATGAGAAATGGCGACTGCACTTAGAGCTTGCAGAGAGCTAGTTTCGAAGAAATGGGACAGCACGTGAGGCGAATTCGGCGGAGACGGGCATAGATATCTTCCAAGGATGCTTAAATGTAGAAAATAATAATTCTGCACAGTATAACTAAGCGACGGGAAGAGTTCTGTTAGGAATATCAGGAAAATAAACGCCAAGTAGATATTGCCTCTGGTTTACAGATGTAAAGAAATAGATTTAAACGAAATAAAATAAATTTGTATTCTTATAGGAAAAGCTGTCAAAAAGACCCCAGATGTCCTCTGTTCGCCCTTCGCATCGCCGCGAGACAAACTCCTATAACATTTAGCCCGTTTGTTAACACAGAAGCAATCAAGCAATTTTTTTAGGCTTGAAGATAGTGGAGAAAATTGGTTAAGGAGAAGATTATTGGTTAAAATGTTATGATGAGCGCGAGCCACAAATAATTTTCTGACTGACCTCACACCAAAGTATTTCTTTACACCCTGCACTTTTGTTCCATTGAGAGCAAAATATTATTAACGGTCGATGGGCACAGCAGCAAATGACAAAATAGCCTTTGTAACTCATCTGCTTCATCGAATGTCATTATGTATGTTGGGCTGCCGTTGCGCAAAATGTTCCTCGCAACCGTCAACATCTTTTGTTTTTGGAAAGACTCTTGAGGCCCATTGTCTTTGCCGAGGTATTCACGCCGATGTAGGAAATGTCAAAAGCAATTGTTTCACTTTCTTCGGGTTAGTTTGCCGGCTGAAACAGTGTTACATTAACATTTTTACTGATACTTCAGAAATTAAAGGAAAATGACAACTTCCTACTGTATTAGCATATTACTTTTAATTAATTTGATTTTGGTTACGGTTAGCCAAGATTTTTGCTACAATAACGCTGGCTGCAATAACAATGGATACTGCTCCTACGGCTTCTTCGGTTCTCCTAATTACTGTCGATGTTATGATAGCTTTAAAGGAGATTATTGCAACGAAACCTGTGCGCTGAATTGTTATGAAGGTGTGTGCCGAACAGTTGGAAGTGCAGGGAGTTACAAAGAGTATTGTGATTGTCCTGAAGGCACAATCTCCTCAGACGTTACTGGACAAGATTGTTTAAATGATAGTTGCCAAATTATATCATGTAATGCAACAGGTAAAGGCGACGTTTGCAGGTTAGTAATGCTTTATTTGCTGCTAAATTTTTTCGTAGAAGAAGCTCACTGACTGAAGTGTCGACGGTTTCCGTATCTTTAATTTGTGCCTAATTAGATGCCCATGTTCACTCACTAATTGACAAATTCAATTCTCCATTTCGTAGCGCTTTTGGAGAAATAACATTGAATGCGAAAGAATAATAACATAAACAGAAAACGAAAGAGAGTCGCGCTTTTTTCATAGAACGTACGCACTCGCACACTTCAATATTACAAAGTGAGAGAGAAACGTTGGCGTAGTTGAGATGTTACGATAAAACTCTATATTTAAAAATGTTACTTGACAGTATACTCCTCTTTCTTGTAGAACGAAGAGAACTGGAATAGAGGGTAAATTTCTATACGAAGACTTTTGTCTTTGTCCAGGCGGCTACGGTGGCGCAGATTGTTCGACGGAATATGAGTGGATAAGCGCTAGTTCGGGCCGTTGTTTTGCTCGATCAAATGACTTACTTACATTCGCGCACGCCAAGGAATCGTGTGCAGCAGCAGGCGGCACTATAATGGAACCGCGAACTTGGGAGGATATAGGTATGTACAAGATAAAATTATTGGCGTATATAGTCAACACAATAACTGACGACCAAATAGAATATTAGTTAAAAACAATGAAATAGTCATAAAAATGGCTCCAACGGCCAAAAACATGAACATTAAAGCCTATTACCATACAGCCTCCATCGGATAATTGTTCTTTCGACAAAGTTGGAAATAGTGAACCCTGGCCGCTCTATACAATCGTTCACTGAAAGAGAATAGACAGAATTATCGGTGATCTCTGAAAATAACCGATGATTCCTTCAGCGTTGCCGAATGAGAAAGTTATTAACATTGTTACACTATCGATCACGATAAGCATGAAATTTTTTGAAAATCATAATAAATTTGTTAAAGTGACAAATAATAACTGCATTAAGCTTTGTTTTTAATATTTTTTGCTCAACTCAACCATTTTTTGACATAACTCATAATCTTTATTTCGTTTAGTCTCGCAATATATTTTATATCAGAGCGTATCGAGCTATATTTTGTGAGATATGTCGAAATGTTGATCAGCCCCCATATTATCAATCATTAATTTTAGTAATTTTTCGTAATTTACTTAATAATAATTACAGTACTAGATTGCTATTAGGATCCTAGTAGGGTAAGCATCTTTAATCGTAATATATATAGGGTGGTGCAAATAAATGAGCATGCTTTGTTAATAAGTTATATCCTCGCTTGAAACCATTTCTTTGCTAGTATAAAATTTGTATAAAAAATGGCTGCGATATTTCCTGCCCCCTAAATAAATCGTGTCTGCCCCCAGAATGATCGATGTTGCCCCCAAAATAATAGATGTTGCCCTCAAAAAGGTAGAAATTGCCAGTAAAGATATTTTCTGCCCCCTAATTGATAGATATTGCCC
>NIUQ01001789.1:0-27090 GCA_002796945.1 Plectus sambesii
AGAATTTACCACATACACAAGACGGACTCCAACCTTCCCGTCAGTGTATTCATGCATGAGCAAATGCTGTTGAAATAAGTAAATCCTGCTTTCTAACGAATTTGTTTTCAACTATTGGAATAATAACAGGAGTCATAAAAGAAATGATCATAATAATGATAATAATATAATTTTTAGATGATATAGTGTGTGCTTTTTCTATTTTAAAAACTGACGGCCATTTCAGAGTGTCGACCGGAACCATTCACACCTGTGCAAGCGAAAAACTTCACAAAAGAGCTAGAGCTTCGTCCGTACGCGAGAAAAGCGGTAGAATTGTCTGGAGCCGTCGCGCCTGGAAGAGCGCGATTCTTCCTTGAACTTCGCTGTCTGCAGGAAGCCGGCTTCGACGGCATCTTTATTCGAACTTATCGCAATAACTGCACCGTCGAGCCGAACGCGGCAGAATTCTTGCGTACAGCACAATATTGTACGATCTTAATAAGTCTCTCTTCCTCAACATGAATTTGTTACGTTGAGCTTACTGGTTCATTCGGTCTTTTGCTGCTGGTGGAAACAGAAAGTGAAGCTATCCACAATAAGATAAAAAGGGCTAAAAATCTAAGTATCAAATCTCTATCTCTTCAAAAATAGTTGCTTTTACAATAAATACCATGGACATATTTCACAAAAGCTCCGTCACGGAAATTTGGGGATCAGTTGGCTGCGTCTCACACCCTTGATACGACGTTATATGTGTCTGAAATGCGATCTCCAGCCAGCCGAGCTCCGATTTTAGTGACTGAACTTCAGAGAAATAAGGCCCACACTATATCCGTCGGCCTTCTTCTTCTATAAGGTTATATCGTTGATTTCTAGTGCAAAGGCAATCCGATCTCTTCATCAATATCATCCACGAGCCATGCATGAATAAATCGGGAGCTGAACAATTCGACGAAACGTGGAAAGTATTGAGGAAAGCCAAATTTCTTCCGACCGACAGAATAAGAATCATGTTATCGGTGGAGCGAGAGTTGACGGGCACGGAATGGTCCACTAATCTGATATCGAACAGAAAACTTATCGAAGACTTTTTCTGGAAAGCGATGGTAGGAGTAAACACATTAATCATGTATTCAGTTTTTACACGTTTTAATATCGAGAGTTGCAAAATTCATCGGCTCTTCTATTTTTACAGTCTCGTGCTGTGTTTTATTCTTCTCAGCCGAATACTTATTTCAATGATGATATGCTTTTTTAAAGAAAAATACAAAATTCAACGAATTAGTCCTTTTTACATCAAATTTTCAGACTTACAGGAAATAAATTATGAAACGTAACTGAGCGATAAATGTACAATTGGATTGAAAGCATTAAACAATCAATTGCAGAGGACTCGTAAGCTTTACCAGTATTTCTTGGGTATAAGATCGACTCGGAAAGAATGGATTGAAATTTACGGTTGTACGACAGTGATGACTCCTGTCATAGACTACTGGTAAGAGACTGGTTTATCATTAAAGCTAAATCATAGATGGAGAAAGGGCTCATTATCAAACTGTTTTTATTATCTACCCAGTTATGCTATATCTAACTGTGATGCCCTAACTTTGCTACTTCTATCCTTTCTTCTTCTCGTATTGCTGATTACTTTATTCTTCCTATCGTCAGAGTTTTAGGATTTCACTATAGTTCAGTCACTGAATTCTGAGAAAAATGGGCTGAATGTCACAATTCAGCCTTCTATTATCTTACATCAAAGACATGAGACGCTGCCAACTCTTTCTCAGATTTCGGCTGAGCTTGAGTGAAATAAAGATCTTTTAAAGGAATCTGCTGCTGTATCAATCGGACGAGGTGCCCTTGAAGTACTGAGCTTGAGACGACCACAGAGTACATTTGTTATTAGTACTACTGCGTTGATCTTCGTTTATATCGCACTTCTCCTCGTTACCACACCAGCCCATATCTGTCTGTAAATTTTAATGTTGTGAGTACAAAGTGAGTGTATTGTAACATTAGCATCGTAATTTATACGTTAAATTTTTGAAAACAGTACTACCTGCTGTGCGAAATGACCGCCTTAAAGTATTTCAAAAATAACAGGGCATACGGTACTAGCACAATACTTTTTCATCCTGAGCACCTTGATTGGCCAGGCATTTATACAGCACAAGCGAATATTTATGCTACTTTGAGCCTTTGAGACGTAGGGTATTAAAACAAAAATACACTTAAATATCAAGTTAGCTACTGCTTTTCAGGTACTGGACAATATCACGAAAGGATGAAAAGAGCGAAGCATCCAACGCCTCGAGCGACTTTGACATTTTTGGGATACTGAAACGTCCTACGTATAAGCAGTATGCGTGGAACCAGAAAATTTGTGGCGGTCATTATAACCTCATTTACCATTAAAATGAAATATAATATGTTGTTAAAGCGTAAACGCAGTTCATCGATGCAAACATAATCTGTGCAAGTTGCAATGTGTGTTTTCGTTTTTTTGCTTAATATTGCATCGTATTATTGTTGCGGACTCTTCAACTACGATAATACAATTAGACCAGCACAAGCAATTCAGTTAATATCAGAAAAGATCAGAAAATTACAAGCGCTAATTGAATTTTTTCCAAATTGATGCAGCTCTTCTTCGATGCGAGATCTCTTCAAGCAATTTTGTTGATGCCATTAAATGGCTCAGAACTAGAGCATTTAGTCAAAAGAACTGTTTTCAGTTTAGGCAATAAATCTGAATCGAAAAGTGCAAAAACTGCACATTTTGTTAACTGTTAAACATTACAGGTTTGAAATTGAAATGCACTCTTATGATAATTATTTGAATTCTCGTGTTATTGTTTTATACCGATTGATAAATATTCCTATCGAATCGTTGACAGAATAGCATCATATCTCTGTAGTAAACCATGAATGTCGGTTGTCAACTATTCTGTGCTGCGCTCCGTCGTCTGCTATTACAGTGTAGAGATAGACTAGTAAAATGGATGCGAACCTCCGCGTTGTGAAATGCTAGAATGTAAAAGACGGAACAAACAAGGTGAAATAACCCTTTACTTCCTTCTCTGTAACTTCGTTTCAGTTGAACAACGCAGCTGATCGCACTGAGATTACTTTTCCTCCAAGAAATTTTCCACCTTTCCTTAACTTTTTAGTATAGCATCGTTTGGCTTAATAAGTAACAAATATTTGGCAAATAGAAGCATGACAAATTTTGTATTTAATGGACTGATTCGCACTCTCCTTGAAAACCAAAAACTTTCGATTCATCATTACACTTATATAATAGCATTACAGGCAAAAGCCATCAAAAACTTTCATTGATGTCGTGTGCTACCCATGTAATCTGTGCCATTGTCGAGGTTGACTGTGAGGTGACAAAAAGTACAAACAAAGGTCCCGGGGAGATTTGAACTCCCGTCGCAGGATTCAGAGTCCTGAGTGCTAACCGCTACACCACGGGACCGCTACAGTTTACTAAATTATAGAAAAAAAAATTAATTTTGCCCCACAGACAGGAACGGCATTTGATACAGTTTCACAGTTTCGTAGGCAGTCGATGAACTGACGAGCCAAGCCAAAAAAATCAAACTACCGCTCAAAACAATATTGGTAACAATACTTCTCAGCCTCCATGTTAACAAGTGGGGCGAATGAATTTTTCACTGTATGAAGCTGTTTCGCGCAGATAAGTAGATCCCTCGCACAAGAATCAAGTCAGACCGCTGACCGTAAACATTCGGGAACGAATAATAACTTTTTGGGATGTTGCGCAATCCCATCCTATCAGAAATGTGCACAATATTCGCACATTTTGACTTAAAATTGTTCCGCGTCCCGAGCAGAAACCCTCGTCGAGCAATCGATTCAAATTTGCTGCACCAGGGAGCCATAATGGCATGATTATTTATGATTCTACGCGCGCCTTCTTTTTCAAGAACGATATAACAGTTTAAACTTGAAACTTAGAGGACTGATAGTCTACTTCTTTCATCATATAATCAGTTACTACTTCTCGAAAATAATAGCGCCAGTCGGTGATTCCGTGAGACTGACGTGTCATTGAATTTGACAGTAACTTCGCGTCAATAGCAATAATTATTAAGTTTGGTGGTGGTTTGGTATTCAAATTATCTGTGAATGAAAAACCATGTGCCTCTCCATTCAGTTTTCCGTTGCTGGACTCGTTGACATGTGATTATTGCGATCTCTTGGCGTTAGCCGGGGAGAACTCTTGATCGCTGTTTCACGTAACATGTTCACAAGCATGCTTTCACATCGATTTTTACGTAGTTTGATAACAACCTTTTATTTTATCAAAATATCGACCATTTCTACTTGCGCAACTTGTCAACGTTGACCTTGACAGCTATATTTTTGCCCAGATCGCTCCGCAAACCTCCCGATAAAAACATTAGCGCCTTCCGATATTTTCCCATTAGTACTGATTGTCTTAAATTACTGTGTATTTGTCCCTAAGCTTCACATTTCTTAGAATATCTACTGATTAAAAAAGTAGCTGATGAATGCAATCGCTATCACAACGAAGCCTTCCACTCCAGTAGTGTGGCGGTTCGCCCCGTTGCACAAATCGCCGTCGTTGCAGTAGCAGTTTATCATCTCAATGGTGATACCGTACATGACGCTAGTGCTTAGCGTGTAGCATTCGCCCGACACGATGGGTATCGCCTGGTTCGAGTTCTGCGGCGTCACCTTTGTCTCCGACGAGCAGCCCTTCGTATAGATCGACTGCGAGTATGTAGTAAGACCCGTCGCAGTTGTCTTCTTTTTATTAACTGTTTTCGTTATCGTTCCGTTTTTAGCCAAGCTGCGTTTTACTGAAAATAAATAGTTAGCCGTATTAGCGGCAATTCCCTTTTAATACTGTCCACCAACACAGAGGACGGTACATTTATGGAGGTCAGTCTATTCAACCCACGGCGCTCTGGCCCCTCGGGATCCCGGCTCCCTTTGCAGCACACAGATACCGATCGAGACCAATTATACATGCTTTGATATTGTTGCCATTAAGAGTCAGATATTGAGACACGAGCTACACATATAAGCAGGTCATGCACGAAGCGAGAACCGACGATTAGGAGGATCGGCTGGAAGAGTTGGGGACTGAAGATAACTGCATAGAAAATCATCACAATCCTTCTAAACCTGAGATGGCTCCAAAAACCGGGAAGGATTTTTCCTACCCCCTTCCCGGCCCCAAAGACTTTGTTCCAGTATAAGACTACGCATTACTTGCATGCTTCACACAGAAGGTGCCGTTTGAGCAGAAACTGCCATTGTTGGCGCATGGCATCAGTTCGTTCGCTCCGGGAATCGTACTGATGTTTCCCAACTGGGAAAGGGCTGATTCCATAACCGATGGGGTATAATCTGATCCAGCGCAACTGTAGCACGTTAGCGCTTGAGCTGTCGTAGTCAGCACTAAAACAGTTTCAATATTTTCTCTAATCGTACCTATGACACTCTCAAATAATACGCCAATCTCACTAACTCTAGTGCGCCATGACATGTACCATTTTCACTTTAATAAGGACACATTACAATATCGCGCCACGTTATTATCTTTGAAGCTTAACTTTTTTTGTACATAAAGCAATTGCGCGGATACTAAGATCATCCGATAATAAGACCAGCCGATTACATAGCAGCCATTAGCAATTGCCTTTCAGTAATAATAATATGGCGTGAAGAGTATTTGATACTCCGGCTAGTTCATTCTACAGCTTGGATATATTTGGCGCTTTTTATGAATCTAATATTCTGCCTTTGCTAATCTTTACAGCGCACATTTTTCCGCTCTTCTTGATGATTCATAAATGAAGCTGTTGAAGCTTCTAATGTCTACTGAAATAAAATCTTTCCAAAGCCAATATGCACCAACCTGCGATCAATAAAAATCCGCAAACCGTCGACCAATACATTATCCTTGTTAATCGTTGCTTTAAAGATTGTTTAGAAACTGTAGAATTTAGGCTTCTGAAACGAACGCAGTAAAGGACAATCAAGACTCGAATGATCGTGCTTTGTGAGTTGATGATTCGCTGGTCAAAAGGTGTAACGACAGCGTTCCTCTGGTAACATTGCCGTCGAATCCCGGCGACCATCGCGCAGATTGGTAGCGGCTGTCTATTCCAATTGGCCTATGGGTCGTTAAACGAATAAAAGAGATCACTTAGCTGTTGATCCATCACTGGTTCATAGCGACTTCCGGGAGAAATTCGATGCCGTATTATGATTGAAACGCTATCAGTCGATCAAAAAGCATTGGATATATTCATCAAATATTAATTCACCTGCCGTGGATTTGATAGCAATATCTCGACGAAATCCCGCACCACGCAAATTTACTGTCAAACAAAACAACTAGGGATGCTCTAGAATTAAGTAGATGTCTTTCGGTAGAAGCGTTTGCTCAAATAACTGCATTAGCTTGAAATCCTTGAATTAGAGTAAAATATCATCTTATATTTGAAGCGTGTCTGAGTGATTTGCGTAATAGGTACCGCACCCGATCTGCGCTTTTGTGTCCTCCAGTATACAATATAGACGCTTAGTATGTTAAACCATCGTCGCAGTACCCTCTCGCCGTGAGCATTTAAAGCTATTGGAAGCACATTTTTCTCATACCACTCTACGTTCCTAGGATATTGATTGGATAAAGATTGTGAACGCAAAGGAACTCATGAATACAATATTAAAGTCACCAGACGTCATTCGATTACAATAACATGAACGCGGGACTGTTTATTTCGCGTTGTTTGACGATGCGTGCGACGTATTTTAGCAACTGTTGCTAGTGAAAGCTGTTGGGCGCAGAGCGACGCGTTTGAGCAGCGCTCTTCGCTATTAGTCAACAAACGTAGCGACGCAAGTGCTACAGCACTGAGACACGACAGCTCAGGAAGCAATCTCGCACGAAATTAGAAAGTTCAAATCATTAACAAAAATGAGCAAATGATTCTACCCAATCCACTGACTTCAACAACGCTTAATGGATTTTATTGAAAATGAGCGTTGGCGTTAGTTCCATGAAAACTCATGTAGCTCTAATGGTATGTGAGCAAACCACAGTTTGGCATATGAAAGCTCATGGTAGCTGGGGAGAGAATCTTACGGTAGCCGTTCAGAGGACAGTTCACTGAATAATATGTTACCTAAACAGTCGTGTTGAACAGAAGAGCAGGCTCAAAAATTGCATAGAAGGTCATATGAAACTGTGGCCAGTCGCAAATTAGTAACAAACTAGTCGCAGTCAAAAAGGCAGGTAAACAGTTATAAGAAAGTGATCATTTCACGAATTCGCCTCAACAGCATGCGCTTACTCCCCAAAAACTGGTTGAGTAGCACTGTACTTTTTACAAGTGTAGCAGCTGCAAGAATTTGCAAAAATATTTTTACTCAGTTCTGCCAACATCATGAGTCAAAATCAGATAACATCAGTGAAGTCAGAGAGCAACCCATTTGATTTAATTTGGCCTTTATGCACAGATCTATGGATTATTGTATGGCAAAAACCGATTCATATAATTGATTGATTTGTTTTTGGGGTGTTAGAGGGTCGTTAAAAGATAAGAGTCAATCAATCTTCTTTGGTTCAGCTCCATTTCATAGTTCACAATTCATTCAATAGTAAACAAGTGTTTTCTAGGAATTTTTTTTACCCTTTCCTGTAAGCTAAAGTTTTGAAACTTTCGACCTGGCACTTGCTGGTAAACATTTTGACATAGATTCCCTAAATATGAAACGTGACCTTTGTAAACATTTTGTAGAAATAGCATACATTAAGGAACTCATTCAAACCAATAAATAGCTTTCTACCATCCCCAAGCAACTCAAGTTGTATCGCGAAAGTCTAATAAGATACTCTGCAAAACGGCACTTAATCTGTTCAAAGAGCTGTCTGAAGAAGTGACCACTTTTGGAGCTTCTCTGATGTGATAAATCAGTGCCACATTAGAGTCAATGCGTCTCGGGCTGAAACCACTGAAATACTGCCATGTTTGATGAACAGTTTGGCGATAAACGGCTTCTGGTTTTATTGCTTGCTTACTTCTGACATTTGCAGGAAATACTCCCGACGTATTCCCCATTACAGTAAAATTGACAGGGTTTTGCAGCAAGAAGGCTGAAGGAATGTCAATTGATCCCGCTGCCGGAGAATCAAGCGAAGAAAATAATTGCGAAAGTGTTGTATTTTCCGACTTTGGCAACAAGTATTCGTCAATATCAACTGTCAGCGCGAATCTTGAATTTCTAAAACATAATATCTTGTTACCACATATCTTAAAGTCAAATGAACTGTAAAATTTTTGCTCAAAAAAACTTGCACATTACTCTTGAAAAAACAGGACTTTGATACAATTTTGCAAAGGCATCCAATAATCGCCGTTGATCCTATAAGGAGAGTTCGACGAGATTTAAAATCGAAACTTAAAAATGCTTAAGCGAAATTCATATGGAACTATCGAGTTTTAACTCACCTCATCAGTCCTTACCCATCCCGATTAAAACGTTTCATTCTCTTAAATATGCATTATCAGGGTCGAAGTAAGCGGCGATTACATAAGAGTCGCCGGAACGAAAAAGTGGCTACACATTCAGTCTTTTGCTGATCTAATGCGATTGTGTGCACTTGCGTGTAGTATGTAAATTGTCCTATGCCTCGACGCCTACGTAAAAACCCTGCAAAATTCATCGAATCGAACTCCGACATACCGAAACGACGGAAGGATTACTAAAGCGGCGACAACATAGCTAAAGTTGCGCATTACAATCGTCCTACCCTATCCGCCTCCTATATTATGAACTCTCCAAGGCCTTCAAGCTACGACAATTTTGGAATCTTTCAAGCTACAGCCTTCGTACTATCGTCCACACCAAAACGTGGCATATCAGTATCATGTGCTTTAGGCCGAGATGCTTAAATAATGCTCAAGTTGCGCATGTTCAAGAATGAATGTTTTACCGTTCTCACGCAAACACAATAGTATCGTACTCAGGCAAAGTTACGCGGATAACTCTTACTCACTCGCACGTAGGAATGAGAGCACAAATTGAGCTCAGCTGGACTGAATGGAAGAATTACTGCCACTATTCAGGCTGAGCGCAGCATTTTTGCCCTCGCGCGAGAACAGTAACAACTCATTCCAAAACATGATGATTTAAACGTCTCGTCCGATCTTAAGTGGGCGGTATTGACACGCTTCATCGTGTTGTGATCAATAGTGCATTTTTCATCTGGCCTCTGAGCCCAATAATTCGTACATTAATTTCAATATGACAAAATAATAATGAAAACAATAAATAGCGCACCGTAAGTAAGCATTGAGAGCACAGTCGTTCATTGATAATATTTGTCCTTTATAATGGACCAAATCTGCAGTTTTGCCAAGTATGTTTCCATTGGTTAGCTTGATATCCGGCATGGGATTCCACAGAATAACAGTTGCAATACCCTCTTTAACTAGCTCTTTCAAATATTTGTTTGTTTCATTGTCTACAGAGTATTTATAAATAAAAAAATGATTCACTCCCATTCGTTTATAATATTCAATGAATACAAAGAGTCTGAAAATCAAATCATTTCTGCTCGCTGAAAATCTCATTCAGATAAACAATTTCATGGAGTAAATGTCTTTGTTTATATCAAATAGCTCTATAAACTTTGTTGATGAGAAAAGTTGCTGACGAATTTGATAACGTTTCTTACCACAAACTTCGAAAAAAAACTTGAATTTCCTTCCAAAATATCATTCGAAACATTTTTACAAAGCACCGTATTCTAGTTTTCTACGTGGCCGAATACATACTGTCCTGATATCTTACAAGCGATATGGCATCGATTGGCTCTGGGGGGATTATTACAGGGTAAATGCATGGCTGTGGGATTAATTTACCCCCTACAGCCCCCTGACATACGCAATCTAGAGCAATCGAACGTTATGTTGAAGAAAAGTGGGATTCTTCGTTCTTAGGTAAGATTAATAAGGTTCATAAGGTGCCGAAAGTCTTTCTCGTTAAAGAAGGCTGGGTTATAGTGAAAGACTCGATGACTGGCGCTTTAACAGCGAGGTGGCTCATTATCCAATCATTCACAAGTGTGCATAATTTTTAAGGTTAAAGAAGTATTCTTATGCTTACTAGTATTTTTGTGAACGTCGCATCGAGCATTATGTTCTATACACGGATAGCTAAATAAACACCACCAATAGATTCGGTTTTCTATACCATATACCGTTAAAGAAGTGTATCGTATACCGTAGAGGCCAATAGAAGGAGCGTCTCGTGGTGCAATGCTCTTTCGGGGGCTTCAGGCACGGGACTAATATGAGAATGAAATTACATCTTTTGTGGTTGACGTAGCCAAAATAATGCGAATTTTCGATAATAATCTAATATTCAAAAAGCTGTACTTTCGCTGTATTAGTATGGGAATTTAGATTCATTAATATGACGTCATACTTAGGTTTCGGTACCGATTCTGCATAACATGATTAGATGTTATGGGATGCTCAGAAGATCGCCAGAAGAGGCGTGCCAAATTTCAAAATTTTCATGGGGTACGCCAAAGTCGAACGAGATTCATTTCCTATTCCCACGCCAGCCAATACCCGTAGGTCAATACAGTCGGCTCAGCAGCGTGTAAATGGACTTACTTTAACGTAGAACTCCAGTCGAATATCGGACTGATGCAAGCGACCAATTCTGTTCGATTCGGCGTGCTGTTAGAATTGTGACGATAGGCGATTGGAATTAAGCTATTGTTTAAAGATGTCGCATTTGGCCATGAACCATTTGGCAGAACAGAAACCAGTGTATCAGCAAGGGAACTGTTTGGTGGCGGACATTCGAAGAAAATTGGAATCACGTGAGTATGGCCGTTAATTTCCACGCGAGTGGCAGCAGTCTCTGTTATATTGCAGTGCGAAACGTAAATACACGAGTAGCTACTTGTTTCCACTCTGGCAAAGTATGCTAATAAGCGAACAACTCTTCCGCCTCCACGATCATCCAGAAACGCTGAGCGTAAATTCGCTCCAGGCACAGTTACCCAAGTTTCTTTTTCTGGCAAAGTTACAGCAGAAGTTGAGAGCGCATACGGATCCCGTATCAAATACTGACTCGACAGAAAATAATTTATTGTCATTTTATAGTAGTTGAGCTGAATAGATAATAATAAAATGATTACAATGAGAATAGTCGATGCGCTGACTACTCTTTTTGTTGTCATTCTAGAGAATATTAAACGGTGCAGCATGTTAGCGCCGTCAATTACACAGCTGATCAAATTAGAGTCCCAAATATATTCAAAGAACTATGAATATATATTTCATCAGCACTTTTTCGAATTCTCAACGCTAGCCGCATTAACTTGAATTCATGCAAGTTCAAAACTATGAACACTGAGGGCTGAGTCGTTTTGACCTGAAATAAAGTAAGCTGGAACTTATTTCGTAGGTGGAATTGCAAGGGCGGTAATTGATCATGTTCCGTTTATTTCCGAATAGCTCAGAATACTTCCAGTTTATTGACAACTTAACACACTTGGAGTTCTGCGACTGGACTAGCTGTAAGAACCAGGAGGCCTCTGGTGTGATTTTAGTGGCGACGCAATGCCGCTCTCAATCAAGCCCTCTACCATAGTCTGCATCTGAGACGTCCAAATTAAGGGTAGGATCGAACGAGCGCCGTAAATAACTTCAAATATCATTCCCTCTGGCATGTCTTGCGAAAGAAAATACACTCTTTCTAAGACGACCTAATCATGGCTTTCGTCGGATTTGAATCGTCTTTGTGAGTTCAAATATGTGGATTTGATCTAAGATTCATCTAGCTGATCACGGGATCTTCTAGTCCAAAAAACTTTTTCTAATCCAATCTAATCGATTTCTGGGTGGCGGATGATGCTTGCACAAAAATGCGCACGAAGAAATGGGGCTCCTGTAATCGGTTAGGGGAGCGAGTCAGAATATTAGTGCAGAACGGATTCCCCATCTGACTCCACTCCCATGTCCACCTTGAGCCTATAAATCTTCACTTAATCGTTCTAACAATTATTTTTAACGCTTTATAGCCATTCTTGGAGGAGAGACGATGGTCCCAGAGAATCTCCACTGCTCGGTCCCATCTCTAGTCCGTAAAATTTCATCGAGTACGCACTCAACAATCAATTTTTTCATTGTTCGGGTGACCGCGAGCAATAGTACACTCATGCCTATTCTTTCAAGCAGCCCGCGATATTTACCACTGCTTATTTATAACTTCCAGAGTCCATAGAAGTCGGAAATGTCGCAGAAGGTGAAAATGTATTATTTACTTACAATTCAGCGTGAGTGATCGATCGATTGTACTCCTTCAGTTTGTTCGAATATATTGGCAGACGGGACATGACGATGTAAAGTTGAAAGTAAGGCGATTGAGCTGATAAGTATTGTGACTAAGCACTGCAAGGAACAACAATATCTTTAAATTTCAGTCATCATAAAAGCATAGATGGATTGGTTAAGGTGCTGGGCTGACGCACCTCTTTGAAGGGATATGCAATATGAACTATCAACGACGCCGGTCGGTTACCGCCTCCCTCCCTTTCATTGAAACCAGAAGATGGCGTGTCGGTATGGGGTGCAATTCCCCAGATCCTGATTCTGTACCCTAGTCTTTATTCCATGCTAATTTCTGACAGTATTCTCGCGAAATTTGAGCTAAAATGTCGGCTACCAAACGAATGAGACACGACACAACTACCGCTCGAATGATCAGTGCGAGGCACATTGGCAATTTATTATTCAAAACGTCCTGTCGATAGGTTTCTCTGACTACGTCGCAGTAACATCGAGGTTAGAGTGGAGCAGAGTGGGCTTCCCATTATTGTCTTGTTGCCCACTCACCTCGCGATAGAGATCATTTAATGATTTACCCTACCAACGGTTGATTGGGGCCCTCTGGACATTTCTGGTGTATTACTACGTTTGATAGGCTGGCGGTCGATCAAACGATCGTGGGATTGATGAATTATACATTCATTCACTAGTTGATAACGTCTTTCTGGCGATCTTTTAAGCGCATCATTTAACCAATTGTGCATTTGAGGAAAAGAAACTCAGATCAGCTTACTATGGTCAACTTTAAAATTAAGCATGTTCTTTTAATAAAAAGTACTTTTAGCTAAAGAGCATAGTCACTGAGAAACTTAGCTAAGGATTTGGATTATTTTAGTTTCACCCAAGCTTTTGAGTACGTTTTAATGTACCTATTGAGCGCATGTTTTATCATCTTGTCTCAGTGCTTCGGCAATCAATGCAAACTTTTGCCAGAATGCAACGATAGGAAGCGCAAGCTTTTAACAGGAATATATATATATATATAAATATACGCAAAACGGGCTGAGCGTTAAAACAGCGCGCGCGTGCGCGCGACCAGCCGCTATATTCAAAGACCGCCAGAAAATCGAAAAATCAAGCGAATGGCTCACTCACCGGTGTTTCAGAGCATTTTTGGGGTAAAAAACGATCGGTCAGTACATTATTAGCACCACTTTAGTCTGTGGGAGGAGAGAGAAACACAATATATGCTGGCGAGAAGCAGTCGGTCCGGCAACGTCGGATTTCACCGCTGGACTTGGCTGAATTGAGTCATGATGAGTTTTCAGCTGCATCATATGAACGATTGAATTATACTTGGAATCATCTCTCGATTGTGAAATCATAAGACGAAAGTACCATTGTTTGCAAGAGGTCGTAGCAAGAGGCCGGGTACGCGTCGTGTCGCTTCCACGTCAACTCATTGTGCTCGCCGCACTATTGAGTTCGGCCGTTGCCATGTCACAGTTCTGATCCCGAGTTTGTGACGCTGTCGAGAGCCTCATTGCATTAGCACACAATGGCCTCTGATACCGTTATTCATATTCAAGAGGAAATAGTACAGAGTGAAAGAATATGGGCTTAAAAAGCGCTTTTTGAGATCCTCCTACCATTTTATGATCATTTTTTTATTTGGACGCTTTCTCTCCTTTTTCGAGATCAGCTTTGAATTATACGGCGATTACTTTAGCATCTTTCCAGAAGCAACATTTAATGCAGCAATGTTTAGTTAATAATAATATGGTCCTTTGTGCGCCGCATCATACTTCCAAATTATTTTCTCTGATCCAAAAGATTTCGATTAAACTTTCATAGTAACCGAGAGGGAAACGTGCGTGGGTTTTCAACTGCTCATAGAGATTGAATCTTCTACAGCACGTTCCTCTCTTTTTTCCGCGGTTTAGTTGTTAACCCTTTCAGTCTGAATTTTTTGTTTTCAAGCTTTGAAGACACAAAGGTTGCCGTTATTAAGCTTTAACGGATCGAAATATTGCTCTCGGTGACATGTTTAACGTCAACTTACTTGATTATTTAACTTGAAATAATCTTGAGGCACAGGTCTACACTAAGTTCCAAGTGATAGTCGATTGTCTCAAGCGCTCCTTGAAGGTAGCTTAGAACGAAATCGATGCAAACGGCCAGCCAGCCATTGTTGTTAAACCTCTAAAGAGTGTGTACCTGCTTGTATATGTGAGAAAGCGGAAAATTTGCTTTTGTTCTTTTTGGATTTGCTTCTGAATAATAATTATTTGTACCGAGCATTACTGTTAATGTTAATTATAGTGTTGATGAGTTTCCCAGACGATTTCCTGTTTGTACATTCTTATGACGAAGATTCTGATAAGCGCTGAATTAAATCTGTTACCAAGTAATGGTCGACTGTATCGACCGCTACCTGCTGTTCAAGCTTCAAGTTGCTCATTAAAAAGTTGAGAAAAGATGACGCGGTAATTGTGGGTGGTCTTGTAATTGAAAGCATTGGCTTTTGGCGCCAATTCGGAAGCGGGCGGCCTCAGCTCGGAGCCGCTGAGCTGGTGCATTGCTTAGCGGAGCATTTTCTGACCGATAGACCTACCAGCAGGGGACGGCACTTGGCTGTCAATGAGCCATGCGTAGAACGGAAGACCAAGTTCAATAAATGACGTGGGCCGCGCTGGGGCGAATTCCCAGTTCCGGCCTGAGCGACAATATTCGATCAATGCATTTGCGCTTGTCATATCTTATACTTGCGCTCGTTCGCTAAATAGTGGAAAACGGCCGCCCTAGCTGCAATCGGCTCTCCGACTCCGCACGCAGTAGAGTGTAAGTTACGGAACTTAAAGGTTGCTCAGTTTTTTCTGGGAAACTACTCTTTCTTGCGTAACTATGTTGCGATAGCAATTAAGGAAACTGGAATTCTTAGTTGTAGTGCAAAAGCCTTCCTCTCGAAAAAGAGATTACTGAAATATAATTTAATGGTTAGCTTCGGTCTAATTCGCCAGTGTGTCTTGAGGTCAGTTAATGGTCGGCAACTGACCGGACAGACATTTCACTCAGCACATGAGTCATAATGGGCATACCACGCTCGCAGGCGAAGAATTTTTTACTTCTGCTAATGCCGTCGTTCACCTAGGGGCGCTGCGTGCACACAAGTCACTTCATTTCTTTATTGGTCTCGCTTTGTAGGCGAGGTCGACCACAGGTTCTTTCACGCTAAAGTCGATATATCTCTATTTTCTCGCGCACAATCTCTATTCAAATGGAGTGCTAAAGAAGGTGCAAAGATTACCTGTAGTTAAAACACTTTTTTGAACTGAGAACTGCAAAGATACTTTGAAAGCGTACGTAATCTCAAAATTTCAAAGTTCGTGTGCCGGTTGATGCTGCAGTTCGCCATAAAATGAATGGATTTATTCGGGCGGAAAAGGTCTGTGACAGGCGCTGCCGATAAAAATACACTCCCTGACCGACCTAATGGCGCTCTCGTACAGCGTATAAAGCGCTATCACAGCGTCACACTAGCTATTATTAAACAAATAAGATTTGATCTAAGGATGATTATGAAATTAATTTAGACTATAGCATATATTGGTGCAAGATAGGATTACCCTGTTTCATAAAATCAGTCATCTAATTGTGCCAATTAGATATTTCTAAGAAAAGTTCTTCAACTGTAGTTTGTTCTGAAATTATTTTTTTTCTGCAAAGAAGCATTTGTGCCCTGTACATTTCCCAGTTAACCTGTTTACTGTCACATTTAACCATAACATTTAAAGCAACATAAATTAGGGATTAGTGCAGAAAATAAGTGCCAAGTTGTTCCTTTTTCAGCAGTGGGCATAATCAAAGTTTCGCTCTTTATTGGAATGAGCTTGTGGTCAGAAAGCAACGACGATTATCTTCCACCGCTGATAGCCAAGAAAAGTGCTCAATACCAGCGCGATGAAAAACTAATATCGGAATTCTGCATACGTTATGCAAGCTATAAACATACGGTTTGAAATTCTGATTTAACAGGCGGTAAGGAAATGCTCAGAATGGGAGAAGACGAACAGCTCGACTTCATTTTCGTCTTTCATAATTCGATTGTTTCCATGCAATAGTTATCCGGTCAGATCCCATCCACTCAAAATTTTACTGTAGCAGACCCCAAGCCGGAGCCGATGAGCTGGAAAGAGTTTGGAAGAATGTGAGAAAATCGACAGAGATACGTGAAATCCCGTAATAAATTTCTGAAAACCGTAAGATCTCCCCCACCGAGCTTCCTTAGCTGCGCATTTGTGCTGCAAGTGGTGACTTTTATTAGGTGCTTTCAGATTCACTTGCTCGAAGTGCAAAATCATGCTCTTAAAGTTCAACTTAAGTTGCTGAAGAAGAATGAAAGGCAGAAAAGTCTGGGCGGTGCATCGCTTTCTACAAATAATCTGCCGGTACGTTGGCTTCTAAGTTTTCAATGCAGTAGACAGACATTGAACATAACGGTGCGGTTGAAACGCAAAGGAAAAGCAAATATTTACACAACTGTTCTGAACTACTTGCTGTTGGGGTATGTTTAGTACGCCCCGCAGTCGCTGGCCCATTAAAAGTTCAGGTGCAAATGATAGTTTTCGTTGCAAGATAAGGGCACTCTCTTTGATATGTCAGCAAATAAGCGAATGCAAAGCATATTGTTGCATGCTACTATGCAAAAAGCCATATCAAGTCTGATCTAAAAGCATTCCGTGGATCATATTGAAATTCGTCGTCTGGAGTAGTAGCGAGTGTTGTAATATTGTAACTGATTTTTCGTTTAACGCATGACGCGTCGAATAATTTGTCAACGAATACAAGAATTTATACATACTTCTGTTGGTTGGGCAAGACATCGAGTGACTACTCATTGCATGTTTCATGCATGCCATAATGTTTTGTTGCATGCAACATAGATAGGTATGCATCTGTGTGCAGAAAATAAAAAGAGTACGCTGCTTTGATAGAATAGCTGCGCGCCTGTGTTCATTAAGAGTTGCAAAGAAAGCATTCCTCGTGTTACTGAGCCCAAAAGTGTAGCTACTACCCTAAATTGCAATTATTTAGGTGGAAGATGAAGAAAAATCGCGCGAGCTGATGTTTGTTCAGAAAAAGAAGCAGCAGAGCGATTTGGAGGAGCGCATCAGAGAGCTTCAGGATGAGCTGACTGATTATCGAAAAACATTTAAATTATGGTGGCGCTGGAGAAGATGAGTCAGTTTATTGTAAAAATTGCTGCGTTGATCAGGAAATCTCGAAACCATTCTATCCCGTATTATGCTCTGAATATCGTTGTCTGCGACGTGTGTAACTGCGTATCTTTCTGTTGTTTTGCAGTCTAAATTCATACTATAAGGAAATGATTATGGATCATATCTCTTTAGCGCTGATGATGGATATTATGACATCGCTTGATATCGCCCTGTCGCGAATGTCGGCGAACAGCTTTGCGCTTTATGTTCCTTCCTTATTTAGCAAAAACAATTGGATCAATCCGTTTTATTTTCATTACTAAACCGGTAAATAGTTTCAAGGAACACTATTAAGAGTCATTCTTATATTGCAATAAAATACTGGTAAATGGGCGAGAGACTGATGAAGTTGCCAATGTACATGTTCCTCGTTGGAACAGATATTATAGTGAAGCTCTTTTTTGAGCTCGCCGGTTGCGGGTTGGCCAATTATGCTGTACAGTCTCTTGCTTTGTTTTAAAAGCGGGTTGCAGCCCAGTATCAGTGACATTTGTGTTCAGTGTGCTGATGGTCTCCATTATTGCATTTGCGTTTGCCAAAGCGCAGTAACTGCTTGTCGTAGAGCGATCCTTGTCTCTTGCATTTGTGGGTTCCTGTTTATACGCTTCCTTTTATACAGTGCTTATGTAATGCAACAGCTTTGCATGTATCAATAAACATTTCGGAGAACAGCCATTGCTCCTCTATTCACTAAATGAAAGTGTACATAAACCAGAGACGACCAAGCTGTGTTTTGACACTGGTCTCTGTGCTCCTACTGGATTGCCGACAGCGTAGAACTCTTTCGCCTTCTGAGAGGTTGGCTTACGCCCAGAAGACCTAAAGCCAGCTGTACCCGCGTTAACTACAAAAACACTAATCACTGCGTGATAAAAACGTTTTGCCACCCCCCCTCCCCTCCTTCCTTCTTCCTAGAATTTTTGCTAAGATAGCATGAACCTAGAGCCTGCAGTGTTAAATTTTACTAATATCAATATCAGATGTTATAAGCTTTTTAAGAACACATATAGTAATGTTAGAGATGCGATACAAGCAAACTTGCTTGGACATCAACTGATGCAGAGAGTATTTTGTCGCGAAGTTCGCGATTTTTCTCTGCTTCAGAAGCATGCAATTCGATCTAGCCTGTCTAGACATGTTTTTTACGTGTTGAATCATCTGTTGAGCAAGGCTGCTGCCTTGCAATCAGCCTGTTCATTCGAAATATAAACCATGTAGCCAGCCGGCTGGGCTGCGGTCCTATCTTTCCTTTATGTAAAAGTAAATAAATTTTCTCTGAACTAAAAAATCTTGTCACGGGGTTGTGGCAGAACTCCGTTTCAACATATTTCTCCACGAAATAAAATAATCTGCGTAAACTTTTTCCACATTGATATGAACTTCTACAGGGAGCTGTGTATGTGACAATTGACATTTCTGTTTTCAAGAGCCCGTTCCCTAGCACTTCTCGCATTACATCGTTAGTGACAGGAACTGTCGCGCAACCGGAAACATTGGTAAAGCGCGTGAGAATGCTTACGTAGTGCTCAATAATGTTGCGGCTCTCACGATTCGCTTCGAGGTCCATTGGGTTTTTCGTCACTCGCGTGAATGCATAGCCGTGGCAAATCGGAACCCCGCATGTTTATAGCGGGGATGTGGATAAGGTGACACTTTTGTTGCCTGAATTGCGCGAAAGGGAGGGGGAAAGTAAAATTTTCATATAAATGTTTATTATTTAATATACAAGCAACCAAGTTATTACGCAACGTAAAGACCATGGGATAAGCAGAGAGACAGCAATGCTCCGCCCAAAATGCCACTTTACGATTCGTCTCTTCCCCGGTTGCATTTTTCGTCGATCTTTAACTCAGTGAGATCATCCTACCGCCAGAAGCTGAAATTTGATCAAGATCTGGATGAATTTTGTCGGATGGGTGGCGTCCTTGGCTCGCAATTCGAGCGGCCGCTCCGCTCCCTTCTCTGTTTCCGTCTCGTTCGACAATGGTCGTGTTGCAGCATCGGCTGGCCGTCTGAATATTTAATTCGTTCTAATATCTGTGCGGTGACATATCGGTCGGTATAGCTACGCTGTATATTGTTGCTGTCCGTTGCGGGTCGCGGCTGCGACGAGCGATTTAGTGATCCTAGTATAAAAATTCATTCTCGTCGCATATGCGAGACGCAGTTGCCGGCAATTTCCGAAGGCGCCCGATGCCATACACTTCATATTACCCCAATTCGCCAAATAAATCATCTCACATCTCCCACTCAAGGACCGACCGAGTGATGACAGTTCAAATTTGAAGTTTTAATGCCAAGGAGCACAAGAAACACGTAAACTTTTATTATCGACTCAAAGCGCACACACGCACACACACGCTCTACACACAATCATGTCACATCACACGCATGTCGCATATCATATGCCATCGTGAACGAGAAAAAAGTAATGAACAAAAGATTCCCACCGCCAAGTAGAGTGCGGCGGGCAAGACGGTATAATTACTTTTAACAATCGCAGTAGCACGAATATGTACAAACAACAGAAAATAAACAAGCGAACAAAGAGTACTATCCGAGTTGCGGTGCTCTATAATGCCTCTTTATAAGAGGCGCTCTCTTTTCTCGAATTTATTCGTTTTGTATCCATCCGATCTGAACCAGCCTCATTGTTTCCGCTTATATAGCATACCTAATTGCGAATATAATTGTGAATATATATGCAAGGGCGGAATTACTTTTCTCTCCGCCTCATTAGTTCGCCTTTTGTAACGCTGAACTATAATCTTTGATGATTTATGTACTCAATAGTATAAATGTTCGCAACGGTTCTTATATATTCATCCTTCACATGCGGATATGGGCGCTACGATACACTGAAAACGCCGGATCAAAATTTAGAGACCGAAGCTCGGAGTGTACGATGAAACTGAAAACAGGCGAAAGGTGCCGATTTAATATTATGTGTGAAGCGGCATACAGTAGTACTACAGCAGCGCCGAATCGAGCAACAACATATACATGAACAATTAATCAACGATGATGATGAAATTGGAGGAAATGGCAGAGATATCAATGTCAGCGCCGGTGGCAGTACGAGGATGGTTGATGATGATGGCGGCAGGAAGCGCAAAGGCAGACATTTCGGTAGGTGACAAATTCACCTAATATGAGCAGCGCCATGATGAGAGAGAGAGAGAGCAATAGACGATACTTGGATGGTACGCCGCCCTTACCGGATTGCGTTATAACACGCCATACGCACATCTACAGTACACTGTAACAAATAAACACATGTGCGTGTGGCGTGTAATAATGCAATCCGGAGAGTGAGGCGTATCGTCCTCGCACGCAATTAACGAGCACAATGTACGGTAAGAAGAGCGTGGAGCACTTGCAGCGAAAAGTACCATAACTTATTAAATTCGGTGGCAGTTTGAATTTCAAGATCGGATTTGCAGCAATTAATACTCTAAATGACAATGATTTGCCAGTCTCATTCAAACGAATAACAATGGAATACGACTAACGACAAGAATGAGGCGCGAAATGTGCAGAAATCGTACGATAAAACTACATCATATCTGAGAAGTCAAGGGAATATTTAGCAATGGACGGCCATTTCTCTCGCGTTACAGAAAACGAAAGCACTCACTATTATTATCGACGAGGTTACTGTAGTATATCAACTTCAGTATGGGAACCCCACTCGTTCACACTGCGCGATCACAGAGTACTGTGAAGACGTTTGCCACTACGTCAAACGAAAAGGCATTACTGCACGGTGGTCAGCAGACAGAGCGTACACATTCTCACAGTGAACGCAAACCCATCAGTCGTCAAAGCTGAATAACTGAGAAAAAAATGATTACAAGCACATAATGTCACGTAGGAGCTAATCAATGCAAAAATGCACAAACACTAATGATACTGATGGATACAGAAATACTGGGCGCATTAACAGTACAACGAAAATAAGACAACATCAACAACAACAATATATATACTACACCGAAAATCTCATCAAGTGTGACTTTGTACCATTGAGACGTAGTAGAGAGAGGGGGGGAGGGAGAGAGAGGAGAGAAAAAGAGGAGAGAAGAGAGGAGGACAAGGAGAAGGTTAGGGTAAAAGATACTGTAAAAGCGCGGGATTACGGTATCTTTGCTGACGGACTATATAATCGCTTCGAAACTTATCCAGAAACAGACTGCAATTTGGCGCCTTTTTCTGTCTCTAGACAGTAAAAATCCATTCTTTTGTCACTTTTGCAACTAAACAGTAAACAATCATATCACTCACTCACATTCCAAAAGTCGTCTACTTTTCGTCTCCCCATTTAAACTTGGCGCCAAACGCATGCTGTTTTCAATTTTAGTCACGTTTCAACGCGACTATTATAGAAAGAGAACAAACTGACTGTCACTGGTGAAACAACCGACAAATCAAACCTCTTGATACCCTCATTTGAATCAGACGAGCCAACAAATCCACCAGAGGCAACAAAGAGACAGGAGAGAGAAAGAGACCGTATCATCGCGTTTGTACAATAATAGCAATCATTTATATTGCAGAACGCGGGAAATTCAAATAACTACAGAGTCACCTTAAAACGGCTGAGTTGGCGAACGCACAAAATTTTGCGTCAAGTCGGCGTGAACCAAATACAAACAAAGCTAATAATATCCAGATCACAGAAATATTAGTCCGCCGAAGCGGGACAATAAAACTACAGTACACGTTAATGAGGTGGTCGGTAGTTCCATAAATCAGTCCAGTCAAACGAGAATACCGTAATCAAGACTTGGGCAGAGAACATAGTCGGTAGGGGGAGCCATATGCTGTCATCTGAAGGACTATATGACGTCACATTTTTTGACGTCATATTTTACCATAAACTATCCTTTAGCTGACGACGCTAAACTTAGCAAACATTCTCTCTTCCAGACGTAGTAAAAAAGGAGAAAGCATTTTTTCATTCCAAAATGCGGTGGCTGAATGGAATATAGGCCATTTACGTCCTCGCCCCTTTCTGCCGAAGTCCATTTCAGTGCGCACAGCAGCAATTAGCCAGCGCCCACAGACGGCCGCTGCTTCTGATCGACTTCCAGAACGAGTCCTCTCCACTTGTCTGGATTACACTCTCCACAGTAGCCGCCACATCGTCCTAAGACCAGCGCGTTATTCTGAAAAAAAATTGCTCAATCCTATTCTTCAATGCAGAGCGAAATCGGTTAGTTGAGTAGCCAATGGTTGAGTTGCGCGCTTAAACCTCATCTTTGCTAAACCAAAATTCCATATTTTCTCACTGACGAGGAAATTACGAGGGTATAATTTAAAAGCGCTGCTTCACTACAGCAGTCTATGCCGCGTGCCAAATATATTAATTATCCAATATGTCGACAATCGACCATTGAGAGTCAACAATTTCACATTAAGGATGTTTTAATAATGGTCAGCCACAGTTTAAAACAGCAAAGGACGTACGGCGGCGCGTTCAATTCGCGATGAAGTGCGATGTCCACGGTCGGTCCACCGCACCTGATCAGCAATGCGAAGTCCGGTCCCGCGAAGATCGATGCTGAACCGACCCTGAATATTAACAAATTGTTTTCTGAAATTGACCACTGAGAATGGTTCGAGATAGTCCAACCTGCGGACAGTCGACGGCGCTGTAGCAATCGCCGGCGACTCCGTACGGTACATCGACACCGTACTCTGTGGTTGCGAAAGTCATGTCGTTTACTGAAAAAAATAAGACTATTGAGAGTAAATACATGCAATCAGAATTATTTATTTGACTGAGCCACCGAGGCACTGTTAGATTTTGTAGTTATTTTTAGTTAAGAGTTGTCCACCATGGATACTACTGATGACACTTGAATTTAAGGGCAGCCAAGTGGAATGAAGTTCAGCTGAGAATGACAAAGGAACAACAATAGACTAGGTTTTTCATATTATCCTACGGCTGAAATATCGCAAAGTAAATCGAGTCCCAAAGTACCTCGTCTACACTTTACGCATAAAATCATTGCAGTAACACTAGCTACCGTAGCTAAGATCTACCAGGAGCGGAAAAGAAATTGCAATAGTTAAAACTTTCGTGAGAATAAAGCTGATCAAATTGAATTCTTACTGTTGATTTTCATGTTGTGAAAGTCGACGCGGACTTTTTCAAACCGCGTCAGACCGGCGGTCGGGCTAATGTCCGGCGAACATTCGCAGGAATCGTTGCGCTCACCGTTGTGCGGACACGTGAATGGATACAGTAACCTGAAAAAAGANATCGCGTGGTTGTCATAACAGTAAGTACTCATAAAAAGCTGACCATGAAAGAGCTTAGTTATAAGCAAACAGTCACTGGCAAACATTAAGTTTCAAGAAATGATGAAGTAACGCACCGTTTTCCGTAAATCTCTGCGAAATTGCGCGTCTTTTCGACATTGATAAACGTCTTGGGATGCGTTTCGTTCATGAGATGGCAGTAGACGGAGACTTGGAATCCAGCAACGAGGACGGTATATATGCCGTCGGCGGGCGTCGACGTCGGGTCCGATGCCACAAGCTCGGCGCAGTCGCCGGGCAAGCCTGAATCAGGCAATCATTAACGCCACATAATTAAACGTCACAAAATCGAAACTTTTTGATCAACAACGAGAAATCGAGTCAGATACCGCCGCGCTTCTGCCAACTCACCCAAAGCGCACCTCGCGCTCGCGGCGCTTGCAATATCAAGGTGAGTGGAGAAAAGTTATGTTACAAACAAAATAGCGACGTCATAAACCGTCTTCAAGCGCAAATTTTCGCTTACAATTCCTCAGGAAGCAACTCTGGCGTCGATGAGGTCGCTCGGTCACGTTGCAATCGTGCTTCGACGCCCGGTCGCCGGCGCGATTTAAGCAGCGCACGCGACGTTTCCGGAAGCCTGTACCGCAAGTCGTCGAGCACTGAAACACAAAATGCTCAGCAACGTTCGTTCATTAACTTCTTCGTCGACTTTGCGATTGACGAAAGCAATCGCAAAGTTGACCAATTTGCATGCAAAGGTGAAGAATTATGATGTAGGATCCTGTAACAAAATCGGCTGAAAAGTAGGTGGTCGACTTACAGGTGTCCAAGGTCCGACAGACCAATGATAGTCGGCATTACAATCGCTCATGGCACACTCCTTGCTGACCGCTGGCCGAGGAAGGGCGTGGCACATTCGGGCAGGCACGTGTGGTTGAGCGCCGTCGCTCGATTGGTTCAACGACTTCTTCACCCGACAGTCTAATCGACGATAACGATAGCCCTTTCCGCAACTCTTTGAGCACTGAAATAATAACATTACTATAGTGATGCGATATATGATATGAAATTGTTCCATTTTAAGTTTGAACGTATCGAGTTAGGATATGTGAATATGGAAGACAACGATATATGTTTTTAAGATCTTTGCCACTCTTTTATAATTTAGCAGAGTCCAATATGACTGGTTGTCGCTATGATCTAACCGTCAGTCATTTTGGACTCAGTCCATTTCGCGTTTAGTTCAACTTTTGCGAAATAAGCACCCATGAACCGAGCGGAGTGCCGTGAACATTGCTGACAGAAAGAAAAGGAAGAGAAAACTGACCGTTGACCAAGGCCCTGGCACCCATTGATAGGGGCACATGGCGCTGATACAGTCACGAGAGGTGGGCGGCTGAGGCTCGCCACCTTCGCACATTCTCGGGGCGGCGCGCTGGTTCAAATTGCTCACGCAAGAGACGCGTCGCACTTGTCGACCTTGTTGGCACACCTCCGAACACTGCAAACATCATCGAATTAAACTTCTGTTTTTTGCGTTTAGTGACTTCACTGCCTTTCTATCTTTTGCATTTGTTATATTATCGGTAAAGGAAAGATTTTATGAGTCGCTGATATCATAGCGATCATTGAGGTGGTCTAGTCGATATCAAAGGCAAATAAATGCATGCGTCTAGGATATCCCATTCATGAAAACTCTCATCTCTATTCCCTTCCCCCCTATGAGAATATTGTCTTTGCGACAAATCGTTGTAATAGCCATAAATAATGAGACGCAGGTGCCTGCCAATATATGCGGCTATGAACTGCCAAAAATAGTGAAATATCCATTCCACCCATGAGTAAGGAAATAAATTCTGCCCAAGAGCAACTGTTTTCATCACAACATAAAAATTGGCGCATGCACTAAACGTATAGAATATTGATTACATTTATTTATTAAGTTGCGCTCACGATATTGTCCCAAAATGCGAATCAAACTGTACCTTTGACCAAGGCCCGACGGTCCAGTGGTAGGCAGGGCACGTCATCATCTGGCACTTTGCTGTCTCCTGCGGCTTTGGCACGGCGGCGCACTCGCTGTCGCTGGCTTTGTGTCTTCGTCCGCGATGACATGTGACCGCTCTTGTACGCACACCTCGACCGCATGTTACCGAGCACTGCAAGATTTCGAATGGTTTAGACTCATTCGTGATTACAATCGACATATTTTCGCTAAGTTCGTTCAGTAAAAAAGCTTGCAACAATAAAATTTATGCTGGAACTCTAGAAGAGTTATGCTATTTCGCTCTTTTTACTCTGAGTTTCTTGCATGCAGTGTTGGATTAACAATGATAAAATCTAATTGGGTCAGCAACTATTGTGACGCATCTACCTACCGTAATATGCAAATTTTCAGCAAGTGATAGTCGGCCACTCACACTGATCGCTGCACAAATTTTAAAATCAAAATGAATCATTCGATTGACTGCAATTGGTAGTGAGCAGTGGTGCAGAGTGTGGAGGCGGAGGATCGCTGTGATCTTCACTTTTATCTATTATTTATCTCTTATTTATCTTCGCGTGCGACGGTGCTGCTGGTTGACGCCATGTCCGGCTACTACCCTCTGCCAATCCCGTCTCGACCGTGGACCCGCGCTCAAACTCAGCTCAGGCAGCAGGTAGTATGCCATTCGCAGCGTATATTAACAGGCTTACTGCATAATTTACAGTTAATTGCTAATGACAATTTATGCATCTATTTTTAAGCATCACAATTTGATTACTATTGGTTACGCCGACTTGAACTTATTGCTAAATGACATTCCTATTTGTTTCACCAATGCTGAAATTGCGCAATTTTAGTCATTTACACTCTACGCTCATCCGATTTATTTTTCTTTTTGTTAAAAGCGCGAGATTTGACTCTTACCGTCTCAAGCGAAGAGCTAACACAAGGAAATCATCGAATTTTTCAGCATTGCATAACAAAGGATTGAGTATGAGTGTATAATCCTCTCATTTAGAGAAAATGCCTTGTGTTTTAGCAGTATGACATGGCCGTCTCACTTAGTCGACCCTATGCTCACTACCAGCAGCAGTACCATCAAGTCGCAATGACGTCATACTCGATGGCGACGTCCAAAGAGGCGCAACTCGCGTCCTTTGTTCCTCAGATCGCTGGTCAATCAGAAATGGATGGCTGCGTACAGGTTGGCGCCGGC
>NIUQ01001790.1:0-26978 GCA_002796945.1 Plectus sambesii
GATGTTCCATTCGTTGCTCATAGTTGACTGACGAGTTAAGGGGAGAACAGCACAAGCAGCAATCAATGGCTTAGAAAGTAATCGAAAGAAACGCAATAGCTTAGGATGGAAGAGATTCAAAGCGCAATTGCAATCGTAATAAGAACTCTTTTACCCTGAAGGCATACCCTACAAAAGATTGAAGAAAATTCCAGAATTATTTTAGAAACTTCTAGTATAAAACATTCTCGAAAGTTTAGACAGATTTGCAAAATTAAAATACAGGCATTAAGTTTTTTTAAATGTGTCCATTTTGATTTGGAAAATGTCCGATTTGATTTGGAAAGTGTCCTGGTTGGTTTGAAAAGTGTCCTGCTTGGTTTGAAAAGTGTCCTGGTTGATTTGAAAAGTGTCCTGCTTGGTTTGAAAAGTGTCCTGGTTGATTTGAAAAGTGTCCTGCTTGGTTTGAAAAGTGTCCGTTTTGAAGTGAAAATGGTATATCTCGTGTACACAGCAAAACGAGCAGTCTCAATTCGCAAATATCTTACAATCACGTGAACGAAGCGGAGTCGCGTCAAACATTTGATTAAGTTTTGTGCTGTAACCTAACCATGTTAAGGCTTAACCTCGACATTCTGGTTGACCATTAAAGGAGTTAGGACTATGCCAACATCTACCCCAGCTGTATGGCATTCCACTGAATGTTGCTGTTGGCGATGTCTAGGCCAATGGCGCCTTCATTGCTAAGTGTGGGGAGATGGAATCTGACAGGTATAGCTGCAAAAACCTGCCCAAGGAAGTAAACCAACTAAACCACCTGTTTACTTACTAGTCTATGACCCAGATCGCTTTTTCATATATCCCGTTACTGTTGAGGACTCAATTATTGATCGCGAGCGTGGGGATTTCATTGTTGCTCCTTAGATTTAATGATTTGTTAATTTCTTTGCTTTCGTTTCGTTTTTTCGTTTTGCCTTGTTTTTTGCACTTCCTGTTAATGGGTACATTACACGAGCGTTCAGAATCAGCATCAGTTTCTACGTTCTCTACAAAATTACGATTTACTCTGTAAATACTATCCTTTCGTTATTTCAATTAACATTTTTTACTGATCGATCTCTCTGATGTTTCAAGCGAGCAAACTCACCGTGATAAGTGCTTATTCTTGCTGACGCGTACCATTTACCGCTACGGCTTTGAAAAGAATGCAGCGCGTAAGTGTAACGTAGCGAAAAACACCCAATATATGTCAGTTGCCAGCAAATGTCGATTTCAAACAGATATTGGCTAAAGCAATGGGGTGATTGCATCTGATGATTTCTTAAATATTCTCTGACCTCTTGGAATGGTAAATGCCAATGCAATCGAATTACACCTCATAGAATTGCTGATTTGAAACGAGTTTATTTGCGTGCGTTCGTTGACCTCCCAGCTGATGTCCGGAAAGTAGGACATTACTTTCCTTCTTTGGCGAACCGACGCCCACGTCTTGAATAGCTATAAAAGATTTTAAATTTTAGAACATCTCCTCGCATTTTTTTTCTTACTTTCTTTTCTCACCCAATCGCCGTTTATGCAATGCTACAACAGCTATAGATTGTTTAGTTCGTAATTAGCAGAAGAATGAGTAGTGAGAGGATTCAGGGGATATGCTCCCGATAGGTTTATTACTTTGGACTTCAAAGTTTAGGAGGAAATGATAATACGCCGAAAAAGGGCAATCTTAACTTAGGTTAGCACTGGAAGAAACAGGGTTGGCATATGATGGGGTAACGTGCCCCTGAAGCCCCGGTCCGATCCCGTAGGCATCGACAGGTGCTCACATTTTTGATAATTGTTTCAGTAGATTTATTTGGATTACTTTTTGAGTTACTTTGAGTTCAAACAATTTTTTTAATTCTCATATTCCAGTGACCGACAAATAAACGCTTTTGCCATCAGTGGTACATTTCTACAGAAACTCGCCAAAACGCTCGAATAAATAACGATGTTTTCATACGCAGAATCATTCCCAGTGCTATATTTATTTTAGTCGCTTTGGTAGCGCGCAGTCCGGCTGGCAGTATTAATTTTTTGTTTAACATACGGAAGCTCTGATCCACGGCTCTAAAACGAGCGAAAAAATGAGACACCTTTTCGAAGGAGCTATCCGAATTCTCAAAAGCGAGTATGTTTTGAAGCTATATCGTGCCTAGCTTTAATCCAACTCTTTTTTCGAGTTTCAGTATACAGTTGGCGATAATGTTTTTTCAGGCGATCTGCTTGAAAGAAGCTAGCAAACGCTTGTCATCAAACACGTGCAGGACGATAGAATAATCAGAGGAGAATGTTGCTCGCCAACCTTTCCATTATTTCCCTTTTTCTCATCGTCTGCATTACTCCACCAACTTCCGATGCCCATGGGCATGGTGGACATGGGCATTTTGGCGGGGGCCACCACAACTTCGCGGGTCATCACCACGGCGGCGGCCATCATCACTTTGGCGGTAACCATCACCTTGGCGGATGGGGCAACGGGTGGGGACATCACCATCACGGCGGATACAATGGTTGGAACAACGGATACAGCAATTGGAGATACCCCTCCAAAAGTTATTATAACGGTTACAATTCCTATTGGCCGAGGAATAGATTTGGATATAACAACGGCTATAGATACAATTCCTATTACCCATCTTACTACAACTCATATAGAAATTACCCATATTCGTATAACTATAGAAGATATCAAATATACGGTCCTCGGGGACTCGCTTGCAATCCATTAGATTTGTTGCGTGTGTTTTGCTAAATGTATTCGGTGATATCACTGTATATGTCGGCAATTAATTGCTTTGCAGTGGTACGCGCTTCTTACGTGTCATCCTCTCTTTACTTTATGTTATTGCTTCAATTTATCAATGCATTAAACAGCGCTTGCTTTAATCTTAAATTGTTACAAATAAAGTTGAATGTGTCGCGTAAAACCTTTTTTTTGTCAAGTTGAGAAAACGAAACTTGCATTTGTTGATCAGTTATTGCATTGTAACCCATGTTTGTTTTATTGTTGATAAAGGCTTTAACCAACAAAGTGACACCACTAAGTATCAAAGACTCGTTATCTCTTTCGATGTCCTACCTCAGGATCACATACAGGCTTAGACAGAAAAAGTCTAGAAATCTTACAAAGCCAAACAAAAGCCGTTAGCCAAAGTTTCAGGCTGTGCATAAAAAAGGCGATGAATGTGCGATGGTATGAAAAATAGAATGGAGTATGACTGTCTTTGCAAACACGAAATTGTGAGCTTAAATTTTCTCTCTTCAAATAACTTCAAATGCCACCGAATGAGCGAATGTTGTTATTTTCATTAAGTTTAAAGTTCATTTGTCCGTGAACAATTTTTAAATCATAAAGGTTTTTCTCTTTAAAACTTGATCGCTCAAGAAAATAGTGAGCAGACTTGCTTAAGGACGAGTAGCAACTAGCGTATTCAACGGATATTTCTAGCGCATATTTCTGAATCTAACTTAGTGCGGGACGGCAGGCGCTTGATGTAACGAGTTATTAGTTCGGAGATACGATTCACCGTCGATCCAAGAATGCTCATGCAGAGTAAAAGGATGATTCACTGTTGCGGACTGCTACAGCCTTTGAGCTTCGACTACAACTTGCGCAGTTTCATTGTTGTATTGTGCAAGTTCACCAGTTGTCTTTTAGTATCCAAGACTAGCTTTCACTTCGTCGTGGCTGCTCTGAAACTAAGTTGCGAGTAAGTCAGGGTTGCCATTTTCACTTAAATTTAAGAATTTGTCTTAAATTTAGGTGCTCTGTCTTAAATCTTATAAGACACAAAAAAATTTAAGACAGAAAAGGAGAAGACAAATGTGTAAATTGTTGTCATTCGCTCAGAATTTACGGTCGTCTTGTCATTTTTTTGTCTTTCTTGGAGATCAGATGTTACTACTAAAGCTATTCTTATTTTTCATAAAAACAAAAAATTTTTGAAAAAGTCGCAAAAACGATGTGATGTTGTGTCTTAAATTTTGTCTTAAATTGGAACCGTTTGTCTTAAAAATTTCTTAAATTTCAAAAAATTTGTCTTAAAAACCGATTTTCGACCTGGCAACCCTGGAGTAAGTAGCCCTACGCGTTGGTGATGATGTTTACAGGTCAATTAAAATAATATAAAAATTGAATGCGTTCGAGGGGAGTCGAACCCCTGCCGATTGCTTGGAAGGCAACCATGCTAACCGTTACACCACGAACGCTGTGGCCACGATGACAGAAAACCTCCCAACATTTTCAGGTTTTACAGAGCAGGCTGCGCTGCGCAGTTGATGCCTGTATGACATTTCATCATATTCAGCATTTGCAACTACGAATGGGTGCGTGTTTAGAATGATAACCGTAGGAAGTTCTTCGGAAATAGGATGCTTTCGTGAAAATACAAACACTTCCGTAAAATTGTTGTGCTCATGAAGTTCGTATTTGTCTTTCTCACTGGTCTCAGCTGAACATTTTATTACTTTGAGGACTTTCTAAAGTTTTAATGTATTCGCAATGTCGTTGAGAGCGTACGCAGTCCCTTTGCTTTTATCAAAGTGATGCCAGTGCAATCAGTCGAATTAGGAAGTGTTCAGAAGAATTGAGTCCCATTGCGAAATTGTTTCAGGGCAGCGTTGCAAGTGTACTGGTTCTACTTACCGTAGACCATAGATGATGCTTGTTCGTTGAGATTATTTCTTCTTGAAATATAGCTGCCTTACTTGAATACATTTTAATTTTCAATAATTCACTAATTTCGCACTTGGGAGAATGGAGTGAGACCTGCAGCCAAGTTATTTTCTGTGGAGAAACGATCAAGAAGATCAGAAAGTGAGCACAATTATAGAATGGATGGCGGAAACTGCAGCTAGGTATCTTTGCCTATTGTTATCAGTATTTTACCAGAAACGCTAATCGCTTTTTTGTTTAGCCCTTTTGATTCAAATAAACGCCTGACCATGTACTTGCTGATCCTTGGTTCGCTGGTGCTGGTAACCGCGGCGCAGTACACCGAAGATACATACGATATACCGATGCCTGTTGAACCGACGATCAAAGCGACAATGTCACCCGAAAAAGCGATCATATGGGCGAGCGTGAGTATATGATCATCAGTTATTTCGACATTGTGAAATATAAAATAGGCTCTCCTCTTATTTTTATGATTGCGAAAAACTATTCCAGTAAATCGCAGCGAGTTGCAGTTCCTGCACATTTATCGAGAATGCGTTTATTTATCAGTCATTCCTCGCGCAGATATTCTCATTAATCGCGTGCAGTCGCAGGTCGCTGTGCTGTGTATTTTAAGAATGTAAAAGCCTTCCTTAAAACGTTCCTCCCGATCAACCGTTTAAAAAAGTCTTCGTAAATGATGCGATCATCATCAAGAAAATAACGCAGTATAACTTGTCCAAGTCAGACGCTATGCTGTTACATCAGCAGACATTTATGGTATGATACATTTCAGTTTAAAAAGGCGTCGAAGAACTGCGCCGAGAGTAATTGGGCGTGCGACGAGCACTGTAGTGTAAGCCGCACTGAGCGATACGAGGCCGATGTTCTTAGTAACAAGACGGATAAGCTTCATTGTTACAAACAGCCCAGTCAGGTCACCTGTTTTGGCGTCAAACTTCATTATAACTTTACCGACGACTCGTCCAAGACTTTTCCCTTTCCCGATGAACTCGAGGTTAGCGTTGTATAATGATGTTTGTTTTATGGCGTCACACCGATTATCGTATTTATGGAAATAGTGGTTCACTTGGAAATTCTGATACATGATAGAGAGGGGATTGAAATAATAGTGGTGCTGTACCACTGTTTCCTTTGCGCTGATTAAATCTAGCGCGTTTAGTAGTTATTGGAAATGTTTGAATCGCGTCACTTTTTTTAAAAGTTTGTATGTCAGACCTCTTTCGTGACACAAAACTATGGTTTTTATTCTATGAATCTAATGATTGAAGTATTAGGAGTCTCGAAAAATGATCTTTAGCGAACGCGAACAACTATTTATGGGATCAAGAAAACACTGGGAGTGGGCGATGTTATGTTGTTTTGAAAGCGTCGAACGACTATCAATTGAAACAATAATTGAGAAATAGAGACAAATGATGGGATTCGTTTGTTGTGTGGCAAATTTGACGCGGCAACACTAAAATTCTCTGTATCTACAGGTCGTGCGCAAGTTTCCGCAATGCTGGGAAAAGTTGGCGCCCCTCATCTGCTTCTTCCACTTCCGACCGTGCAGTATCCGAGAGACGATGAGAGGAGAGAAGAGTCCGCGCGATTACATATTTCTCAATCAAAAACTGCGCCGCTCCACGTGTGTCGCCGCGAGAAATGCCTGCGGCTTCGTCATCGAGAGGAATTATTGGCCCAAGTATATTGACTGCGACAATACCAACTACTTTGCCGATGAACAACAGTGCAAGGTCCGACCCGTTCTTCCTTCTTACTATACCATTTTCATTCTGATAAACACACTTTCAAAGTCAACGAGGACACTAGCCATATTGCTTTGACCTGTAAAATGTTCTCTTTGACTCGAGAGAGCGTTCTCTTGAAAGCGTCCTTCTTAAAATGGTAATGGTATACTATATTCAGTCTGTCCTATATTATCTCTTAAGACAATTCATGTTTTAAAGCCAAACCTTAATAAACTTTATGATATTAAGAATGTTGATAAATTTGCAGAAACGCGACACGCTCGTTTCCATGGTAGCCGAACAGTGCGTAGAGCCGTTGGTGACGACGCAGTTCGCGAAGGACAAGAAGGTGAAGGCGGCGGTGATTATCGACCAGTGCGCGATGCCCTGTCGTAATCCGTTCGTTTCGCCCGAAAGTAGTAGCTACTTCCGTCACACCGTCGCTGTCTTTGCCGCTGTTTCCTGCATCGTCTGTGGTGTTGCATTCGTAAGTTACTATTTGATTTATTCAAAGTTTGCGTGCCATTAGATTACCCTTCTTCCGTGCACATCGTTGATTCCGAGAAATGACCGTATAGTGTATAATAAAAGGTAGCGATGCAATTTTTCCATGATTCCTTGTTCTGCCATAAAATTAGAGACCGTCGTTCATAAAGACTATTTTCGTATGATTATTGTTATGATTGTTGCTTCGGCTCTGTATTAATGTAATGTCTACATTTGCATAACTTTTATGTAATTGATCTTTGGAAGAATGTTCAAAAACCAACCCTACTCAGACACCACCTTTTTGTTCTTCCGATGGAAAAGCCAATGTTGCAGGTTTGGTTGTTAATGAGTGAGGCATACCACACCTGCGTGATGGCGTTCGCGCTGAGTAACTCACTCGGCTGCTTCACCGTCGTCTGGCTCGTCTGGTGGTTGAGTGTCCTCGACGCCAACTATGATGTCGCCATGTGCCTGTCCGATAAATCAAAACGACTCGGCGGCCCAACGTACGCTTGCATTTCCTTCTAACTCTTTGCATTCAGTAGTAACATTCAGCTTTCTTATAGTCATTTTATGAACATAGCATATTTAAAACGCTCTAGATTTTTTCATGCACAAGTTTAACAATTCAAAATACTTTCTATCTATCAATTTATGCATGTAAAAACAAAGAAACGACCTTGTTACGGATCGAGAAATGTTGATTATTGTAAAATTCGTTTACATCGATAGTTAAAGGGCTGTCTAAAATTACCGTCATAAGCGAAATACAGGTATAATCGAAACCAGTATAAACGAATCCTTCAGTATAGTGATGTCTGAAGTGGTTGATTGCAGGTTGATAGCCGAGTGGTGTACAGTGCAGTTTGCCTTGATGTACATGGGACTGATGTGTTCGGCGATTTGGCTGAATCTCTTCTTCTTCCTTCGCTTCTCTCTCATCAAACTGTCATTCGTCGCTTACCTCTTCCGAGATCGCCTCGTGCTCATGCTCGCCGTCGCCGTTCTTCCCTTCATTGGCGTTTGCGTCGCTTGGGCCACTAATGAGGTCAGTTCTGACACTTTTTTGTTCTTGATTGTTGTTGGTTTCTGTTAGAAGCCTCAGGTATTAAGTATACTTGCGAGACACCGTTTATTAGGTCCGCAACAGGTTTATCTTGTTTGGGATCTTTGTGCCTCTGTAACGCACGTAAACGTGCGCGCTATTCCTGGCGGCAACTAGTTTTACGTCTAGCGCATAATGGTCAGAGCCGAAATAGCTCAGTTGGGAGAGCGTTAGACTGAAGATCTAAATGTCGCCGGTTCAATCCCGGCTTTCGGCATATGTTTTGCGCTTTCGACATTTTACTTACGATGTAGCTAGATATTGTTGAAGCGCGTCTTTCTGTTAGATACATTAGCAATTTACTTTTACCGTTAGTTTTTCACTTCAACTGAGTGAGCGTGGTCGAAAATACCTGTGGAAGTTCTTTTGGGAAGATATAAGTCTGACGCTACGGCCTCTTTGGTGTCAGCGACAGTAGTGTTGTAGTTGTAGTTGGCGTACTATCGTTGTGCTGCCAGGAAATGAACACCCTATAGGTGTATAGATGCTTTTGAGAAAAATTCAATTTGATAACGAAGATTAAAGAAGTTAATATTAATTAGTTGGCGCGTAGAAGTTTGAAGACTAGAGCAAATTTGAAGCGCCAATATGCCTTCATAATCGTGTGAGCTTGTCATCTTGACCAAGAAGTTCCATGCATTTGTTCAGTCGTTAGATGAATGTGCTGAATGCAAGATAGAGGCAATGAGAATAAGATCAAAAGAATTCATTAAAAAATAAATTCAGATGCTCAAAATCAGAAGCTCTTATCAAGGCAGTGATAGTGCAGTGAATTTTTTCACTTAACCCTTTTTATTTTGATTGTGAACAAATACAGTCAACTGCTTTTAGAACGTCGGTCAAGGGACCGGCCAAAGACCGACGTTATGAAGCCAGCAACGTTATAGAGCCAGGCGTTATAAACGCAGTTGACTGTAGAAGGAATACATATTTTGAAGATAATAAAGCAGTACTGCGGCATTTAATAGTATCCTAAGTCTCTGCTGTATTGAATGTTATTGTACATTTTCGTCTATTTTATAGGGATTTTTTCGGAAATTTACTAAATTGTGGTGCTAGAATAATACCTAGTAGGTCCCATGCATAGCCGAAATAGCTCAGTTGGGAGAGCGTTAGACTGAAGATCTAAATGTCGCCGGTTCAATCCCGGCTTTCGGCATATGTTTTTTGCTTCAAATGATCTTGCGGTCTGGGACTTAGCGGGCACTATCGATTCAGCGACGAGCGAATAATGTAAGTATAGATTGTCTATGTGCGAATTCTTTATCGTCAAGAATCAAGTGTACCTGACGACAAGCGTTATCGAATTCACAAATTTTGTAGCATGTCTTCCATCACATTTATTTCTTGCGTGGTATTATGCGAAACAGCGCAATCATACCGTTTATCAAACGAAGTTTTGTTTTTAGACAGCGGGGGTTCGATTCTATTGCTTGTATTTTCCAATTTTTTGTGTAACTCTGGGTTAACGCAGATACGTGCTTAGAAAACAAGTCGTCAAATGCAAATGAAATATGCGGCTCTAGGTGAAAGACAGAAGGAATTAAAGAACTATTTACAATTCAAGCCATTGAAATAATCATACAACTGACTTGAAATGAAGCTTTGAACGGATCCGCGGAAAAAGTGTCATTTTGTCAAGGCATATCATTTAAAATACTATAAGGCTTAGGTCTGTGATAGGGACTCTTGAGATTTACTAGAAATTTGAATGTTCTTACCGATCAAATCTGTCATCAGGCTGTCATGAATAGCCAGCGAGGGCGACACCTTTTGGCACACCAAACTGGCCTTTTTTAGCCAACTGACTCAACCTCTCCCTTTGGCTGGCCCAAACCAGCAACTTAGAGATGTCCATTGCAGATAGCTACACTTAGGTGGTCTTCAACGTCCGCAATACCCTTTTGATTTTTAATTGTTAAGCAGTTCTTTATGTGTTGTCCAGCTCCGGGCTTAGCAGAAACAATAGCATTCACCCATCTCTCAACTTTCATGGCTTTGAAGTATTTCGTCAGCAGAGCTTTTGAATGGCAAAAAAGCGACAAATGCTCGTTTTGATAGTCCATATTTCTCTTTCATCGACTTAGCCTCTCTTAGTTTTTATTCATCATTGTGCAATGGTAGTTAAATGGTAAATTCGCACTTGTTAAAGTCGGTATAATTTGTTATATAATTCATCCAGAAATGCTGCGCTTTTATTCGGCGCGCACTCTGTTCATTAAGTTAGGTGAAAAGGATTATATTTTATAAATAATAATTTGACTTGCTTGTTAGAACAATAAATTTGATCAAAGCAAAAGGACAGCGGCAGCCATCAGTGTTATCAGGAATGTGCTGTCCCGTTTTGTAGTTAATGTAGCCGAAATAGCTCAGTTGGGAGAGCGTTAGACTGAAGATCTAAATGTCGCCGGTTCAATCCCGGCTTTCGGCATATGATTTTTGCACGTTTGTCTTTATATTCTCAATAATTACAATATGTTTTTAATGGAAGGTATTCAGTCATTCTCAGGACGAGTTTAGGAACCACCTGTCATTAATCACAGCCGAAATAGCTCAGTTGGGAGAGCGTTAGACTGAAGATCTAAATGTCGCCGGTTCAATCCCGGCTTTCGGCATGTTTTTTTTGTACACTTGGCTTTATAATTGTGCCACTTTAAATGTGTTTGAATTGATTTTCCGTATCTTAGCGGAACGAGTATCCTACAATATTTAAAAACAGTAACTGCTCTGGGAAAGATGCTACAGACTTCACCGCATACCCCATATAGAAATAGTGTAGAGTATCAGTTGCATCATGAAGCATTTGAGATATGTGCGGTGTCCCTTTTTAACGGTGTATTACGGAGAGATACAGAAATTTGTAATTTTAAGCATAAATTGATATTTCAGATTGATACGGATGGGATTAGTGGCGTATGCTTCGTTGGCGCGTACAGCTTCGTCAGTATCGTTGGCTTCATATACGCGCCAATTGCCTTACTCTTCATTTTATTCGCTGTTGCCGTCGCTTTCTTTCAATGTGAGCTACTCTTCATTTGTTCCTGAAAAATGCTACCACCGTGATCCTTTCTTATACAATTTAAATCGTTTTTAGCGATCTCTCTTGTAACGGTTATTTGCTTAGAACGGTCAGATTTGACAGGCCCCGTATGTTCAGCCTCCTATACTTTTTGCAAGTCAAAAATTGTTTATGACAGTAATCGCTTGTACTGATCAAATTCTGTCGTTCCCCCATTTACCGATATAAGCTATTTCGACCGTACTAATGAACTATTCGATACTATTTCATTAGTTTGTCGCGATATTAATTGTTTTATATGGGACAATACGGCGGGGATTACTTTTCGATTGAGCTGTGAGCATTCGTCGAGATATTTGCTCAGCAAACTATAGCGAGACATTCTACTCAGACCGAATGAAAGCAATCAAAATTTTCAAATCATCTTGCACTTTCAGGGCAACGATATGCTCGTCGTCGCCGGCGAAAAGTTCAGTCAGCTTCGAATGGCAAGCGGTTGACAACGAATGGAGGGGACGCAAATGGAGCTTCTAACGCCGATGCAATCGAGTTGATGCCAATCCGCGAAGAGCAGTCGATAAACAGTGCAGACGATGAAGTTTTACATAAGCGTGATGCCATGGACCGAGGCGATGCTACAAGCGAACCTTCTGCCATTCATGATGGTGATAGAGAAAAATTCACAAGTGTATCGATGCGGTTCTCAGGTGAGTCGGACTTTTTGATTTTCACGATAGGTAGCAGCCGATAGAAGGTCGCGCATGAAATGGTGACTTTTAACTTCTTTGACTATTGGATTTCGGTTATTGATCGTTCAATAACTACGATATTTTTGGGTGTTTCATCGCCAGACAGTCGCTATAGGTAGTGTTGGTGAAATTGATGAAGTTGTAGGGGGGACGTTTTATGGTTTGTGAACATAAAGCAGCTGTGTTTGCTAGTGGTCATTGAATGCATGTGTCCGAAAAAATGTTCCACGAGACTGATTTAAAACGCCCTTTTCAGTGATGTTGACAGTTTGCTACGTGGTCGTGGTGGTCGTCTCGTTCGTCCTTCACGGCGCAGTTATTCGCTCGCCTCGTCAGGAGATGACTGCTTTGAGCGAGTACATCGAGTGAGTCGATTTGTTCCTTGAAGTCGCTTATTTTTGCCAATTTCATATGATGCACAGAAAGCAGAAATGTATTGCGTCATACACGCTCAAAATTTATTCATCAGTAACAGGAAAACCTTTTCCCCTGAGGTATTTCCTGGCGGTATCCGCGCTAAAGATTCGTTTCAGTTGGCGTTTTAGAGTATTCTCTTTGGACCTTTGTTACTGATTGAAAGTTTTGACGATATAGGCCAAAATTTCAGCTGCAATCTGAATCGCACGATACGATACGCTGAATTGACGTGGCTGCACGAGAACAAGACGAGAAATCCGCAGTGTCAGCTGCCGGTCGCTTTCGATACGACCTCGTTGCTGCAGACGTTGGTGCTCGGCATGCCCATCACCCTCTGCGTCGCTCTGCTCGTCTGCATTTTCTTCGGTGTACCCACTGTCAGTCGATTCAATCGGTCCCTCTTGCCAAAGTGGAACGATGTCGAAAAACCCCTGTAAGTTGTTTGTGTACTTTTTTTGAAAACTATGTGATTGTGCATGACTAAGTCTTGCTTTATGATGCGGTACACTTCTAAGGATAGGCTTTTTTGAATGGTTTATTTTCAGTTGCGAAGGCGATCGCGGGCCAGATTGCGATGGAGACGGCTCGAGCAATCCTGAAGGCGAGCACGGTACCTCTTTTACTTTGAATAGAATCGAGCAGTTAGTAAACGCAGCCGAAATAGCTCAGTTGGGAGAGCGTTAGACTGAAGATCTAAATGTCGCCGGTTCAATCCCGGCTTTCGGCAATATCCTTTTGCCCTAAGTCCATTTTCTCATTTGTTCAAACACGTTTTGATACCGGGTTCAGTTAGCCTTCGCAGGAGTTTAGCATCAGCTTGGCAGAAATCGTAGCCGAAATAGCTCAGTTGGGAGAGCGTTAGACTGAAGATCTAAATGTCGCCGGTTCAATCCCGGCTTTCGGCATGATTCTTTTGCGCTTTTGGTAATAATTTATCAGTACTTGAATATGTTTTTAATGGCAGGTATTCAGTTAGTCTCAGGAGAAGGTTACGAACCAGCAGCCATTAAATGTAGCCGAAATAGCTCAGTTGGGAGAGCGTTAGACTGAAGATCTAAATGTCGCCGGTTCAATCCCGGCTTTCGGCATATGTTTTTGTACACTTGGCTTTATATTTGTGCTATTTGAAATATAGTTCAAATAGTTTTCCGTATCTTAGCCGCTGCTTTTATCCGATCCATAAGTGCAGCTATATATTTTTAATGAGCGATTACTCGATTTGTTTGCTATTGAGTCAATGAATTGCAGGTAATCAAAGTGCCAAGGATTTGGACAGGGATCCATCAGTTGCGAACGGGACGAGAGTAGCTCGGCAAAGACGACATTCGACTGGAGAAGAACTCCTAAATCCTGTTCCGAGTCCGATTGGCGACTACGCCCTGAGCGATACCGGCGCATGCACTTCGAAAGTGAACCAATTCAAGCAGGTAATTGTTATTGTTATTTCAGTTCATATTTATTACAATTTCGTTCAGCTTCATTCGACAATGTATTCGTTTATGGGAATATTTCCACCTGTACTAAAATGTGCCAGTCACCGCTATTGTTCCTTGAATAATATGGGTCGGTCGCGCGCTTTTTACGAGTAATCGACGGCAAAATGATGACCCAAAGTCTGAAATTGGTTAAACTTGCTACGATTTTGGTACTAAATAGGCTGAGTTTTGTTATATATATGTTCCATGTTATCTTGCAAATTATTGATTTTTTTCGCGACACGCTTAAGAATATGTACGGAGATTAGATAAAGGTGTGGAGAATGGGACTTTCCGCGCAGAAACTGTTAACAATATCATTTCGCCTTTTAGGGCATGCTGCAAAGGAGTGCTCAGCATAAACAACAAATGCAACGACTACTGACTACCCCTCTGAGCACCGATGATTCTGATAGTGTCATTTCGGCTAACGCGCCCGTGCGTCTGGCTGGTCCTCACCGGTTCAACAAGCCCCCCGCGGATGAGAGTGACTACGAAGCGATTGGACAACCTCAAGTCGTGCCACGTGGCAATCCGCTGTCGTTCTTCGGCAATCAGACTGCTTTAGGTAGCGCGTAATTTTTTAATGAGATCACTATCGTTTGATGTGGACTCCATATGCAATTAGAATACTCTTACGGGAAAAAAGACTCATTTTACTCTTTATCAATAGGGATTAGATTAATGAGCGCCGTACAGTTGTATCGTTATATTCACCGTCACTGTACAAAAGGTTGTCTTAATTAGGCGTCCCTATGTTTTGTACAGCAAAGGTAAATATAAACATACTTAGACGTTTGTTTTGGATTTAGGTACTATGTTGAACAGTCAAGCCTTGCCGCCGAGCAGCGCGTCTAGACGACCGCAGACTGTTTTGTCGGACGGCGATACGACTCTTCCCGATAACCTCGGCAGTCACTGGTGAGCTCATGGTCTAAATTTTTTAAATTATAGTCTTCCCATTTGATCTTTATATTCGAGTGTTAATAATTCTCCCATTGTTGGTTATACAGCTGATGGTTAAATTAGGAAATTAAATTAGGCAAGATTATGTTTTCTTTGAAGAGTATTTTTAGTCTTGGATTGAAGTGTTAGAAACAAGTTGCCATTTTCGATATGTAAGAATACTCTTTGAGTTAATTTGCACCATTGAACAACTTGAATACAGTCGCGCAGGATAGATAAGGATTATAAATAGTTGCGCGCAATTATTCTTCTCGCATTTTTGCATATGCAGTATTATCAATAATGCTGTTATTATTTTGATTTTATTGTAAATATTGTTGCAATATTGAAGGTCGATGAATGGCAGCTTCCCCGACCAGTCGCGCTACCCGATTGTGTCCCAGGACTTTGCCAACGGCTACAAGCAGTGTCTTGCCGATGTGGAGACTGCCACCATGAGAACTACCATCATGAATCAAAATTCGACCATCGCTATGCTTCAGAACACTTTGCAGGCCATCACTGGAGGAAGGATGGGCTTACCGACTGCTGGGTACTTTGCGACTTTTTTATGTCTTTAGAATTGCTACGCTATTTGAAAGGCGTGTATGATCACTGATGATTTTTGTAATTTTTGATTGAGAGCGAAGCTTTAGGTGTTGAGTAAGCTCGTAAGATTTATGGTTATAGTGTGCAAAAGTGAATTGCAAGATGATTATCCTTATGTGCTAACGAATTGTCTTCATCGTTATACTTTATTTTATTTTCATTTTTGAAATTTCGGTTAGAGTTTAGAGAACATATGGCTGCATCGATGATGTCTGATGTCATTTTCTTTTCAGGGACATGCCGATGCCAATTATGCCAATGACGTCATCCACGATGCCGCCGCTGCAGCAGCAACAGCAACACCAGCAGATCGCCTTCGGCCGCGATATGACGCAGATTGCTTCCTCGCCGTTTGCTGCGCCGTTCTCACAACAGCTCAATTTGGACACATTTGGCCTGGTACTTGAAGCGCGTGTTTAACACTTGGGATTAAAATGAGTTTAGAGGGCACGTATAGTGGTATTGCTTTGTTGCGAGGCTGGGGATCCATTCAGCGCTTTAATAATTGAGCTTCTCGGCGAAATAGTCTATTTTTCAAAGTTTGATCAAGTATGCTGGTGCTAGCTCCATCATACGGCGTTTACGCTAACATTTGGTGTGCGATGCTTTAACTTGAACGCAGTTACCAAGAATTATATAATCCGCTCATGAGAGCTGCACGTGCCGATTTGCATCGCACACCACGCGAAGCATAAAAGAGATGAAAGGGTTGATGTGGGCTCTACGGAAACAGCTGAAAAGAAGCAGTTTAACAAATGTACAGCGATAGATAATAATTTCCTAATATTTTGTGACGATACGCGCGTCGTACATGTGCGGATAATTTAGCATTTAATATGTTCGCTCTAATATCTCTGAGGTTCGAACACTCCAGCAACACTATTTCGTTGGCTATGTTGCAACATCTATTTATAGGCAATGAACAGCACCACTGCTCATGGAATGCAGCCTTATATAGTGACGTCACCGGCCTCTTCCCACGACTGCGGTTCTTCCGTCAGTCGGACGCAGTCCATTCCTGATGACCGCAGCTTTACCTCAGCTTCTACTGCTCCAATGCAGCAGATGTCTAGTGGTCAGTGTTCGTTGTTTGCTGACGTCTTTTAGGAATATATCGGATCACACTAGGGTGTTTTGTTTTATGCGGTGGAATTTTGCAAAACACGAACTTTTTAGCGATAATTTAGCTAGAAGGTACTCGGCTTTATGTCGAGGAGTTAGCTTTTTGATTGTATTTCTAATGCATATTATAGCCGTTTGCGATTTCTAGGCAATCATCAAGGGTGAATGTGTGAACATTGGATTATTAGCGTTTGCAATTATAAATATTCATGACTTTTACCGTTATTTTACACTAGAAATGTTACAGGTGTCAGGGTCCCTTCCGCCGTAATGCCGATGGTGGCGGAAGAAGCTGACGACGATGTGTCCTCTCATTCATCGACGCAGACGGAGGATAGCTTGGACTCGGACGAGGTGGACCCTGACGAGGAGCAATACGTCCAGGAGCAGAACGCCCTCAGAAAGCGACTCAGACCCGATGGCGAAGAACGCCTTGACGATCAGGGAGCGTCCAATCGCCTCTGCGCTTCTGCTTCTGCTATTGCGTCGTCGTATAACAGTTAACGCTGTCCATTAGAAGGCGCTATTTTGCGCTTGAAATCACCTCACTTTCACACATGATTGTACTGTTGTTTTACCCTGGAAAGCAGTGAGGTTTTAGTTTTTGCGTTGGATTTGAAATTTCAAGTGAAAAGGCGGAGGAGAGTGCTTTATGGCGGTAGATGAGTTGCTCGGGATTGGGAGGTGGGATAAAAGGAGAGCGATTACGTTAAAGGACGCTGAAAACCAACTACAAAGAGTCGGTTTACACTCATGTAAACTCGTTTAGCTGCTTTCCACTATTGAATCATTCGCTGTTTTAACTTTATAATGTCGTTTTGGAGGTTTTTGTCACATTGTACCGGTTGTTGACGCTTTCACTGCAGCGCTGATGTGTATGTTTATATGTTGATAAGTGAGCGCATAATTCAGACATTTTCCAAGTATCTTTCAGATGTGGGTCAGTCAGGTTGTTTCTGTTTGTGCATGACCTATTCAGAGAGCCATCCTGCTGCTCGCATAAATTGTATTTTGGCTCAGCCACGCTAAAAACAATATTTGGCATTTAGGTACTGTTATTTTCTGTACTGTTTGACATTGTTTGAAGCGCAGTTAGGTAACTGATTTATCTCATTGTTCAACTGGTTCGAATGTTTGTGCCCATACTTGTGCTTTATTACATTGGTACTTTAATGACTTGCCGGTTGCGATTGTGGAAGGCGGATATTGCGCGAAGCGATAATGTCATGTTTGCCATTCGTTCTGCATTTGTCCATTTTTAATGGAAGTTAATACGTGTGTCGATTGTTCTACGTTCGTAGTGCGCACGTTCAAAGTGCATGCGTTCGTTCTTTGAATCGCGTCTTTTTAAAGCGCCGATAAAGAAAGTTCGGTTCCTGAAAAGTTCTCTAAATGAGAATATACGTGTCTGGTTGAGAATCCAGAATGCTATATCGTTTAAGGGATCAATGTGTGCGTATGATATAGTGAAATGGGGAAATTTTAGCGAAATGGCGTCGACTGTCAGAGCGTCGTTGGGTCGAATGGGCCGACTGAACGTCCAGCAGCAGTCGCTGCGCTTCTCCAGCTCCGGTCTGCAGGTTGGTTTTCATTGACCGATGGCTGTATACTTTATGATAAGGATATTTTGCTTTACAGTATCGTGAAATTGTTCTATTCTTCATAAAAAAATTATATTTCATGTCGAAGCTACGATTGTTTTGAAGTCGTTAAGTTGCCTTGGTAATTGAGAGTTGACTTCGTAATACAAATCAATGACTGCAAGTGCAGTTGACCGCCTATTGAGACCCTCTAAAGTGACTGCTGATCGGCGGGGATAGTCTTACTACTTACAATACTCTACTAGAGATGCATATTTTTTGTGTTGTACTCGATTCTTGCAAAATAGCTGGCATCCACAAACGTTTGTAAATACTCGAAGATGTGTGAATACAAAATTGCTAGTATCCACACTCTCAATGCAGTCAGAGAATTTGATTTGATTCAGGTGCATCGCGACTCGGCGGAGAACAACGCGTCGACTCGCTTCACTTTCACAGAAGATAGCATGAAGAAGGTGAAGGCGGTGATCGGGATCTACCCCGAGGGATACCACCATGCCGCCGTCATGCCCGTGTTGGACATCGCTCAGCGTCAGCACGGCTGGCTGCCCATCTCGGCCATGCACGAAACGGCGCGTGTGCTCGGTAAGACCCAACATTTCAACTGTTACGCAATTGGAATAGTTGGCATATTGCCAAGTTGCTCAAGTCTTCACGGTTAGGTACCCGTCGGCTCCTGAATATAAGACTAGATTCGATTCACTCTTTCTTTTTTCTTTGAGCCTAGCGCATTTGAAATATCGGACGTGGTTCATTGATATTTGATCGACATTCGCATACCGTAATTAGCGACTTTATAATTTATCGGAAGCTTCAAAATTTTTAAAAGAGCGCAACGATTATGTGTTCTTAAACTTCTCACTCGGCGCCCATTCCATTGTATCCAGTGCCCCGTGGCGGTAGGACCTGACCGATCAGATAGCTCGATGGTCTAACACCAGACGTGCTTTTTGACGATCTTGAGTTCGAGCCTCAATAATTAATTTATTCATACTTGGGTATTCATACCAAAACTATCTCCATGAATGCTTGTGATTCTAAGACGTTTCTTAAATTGCAGATATGCCGCGAATGCGCGTGTACGAAGTGGCGACGTTCTACACGATGTACAACCGCACGCCGGTCGGCAAGTACTTCATGCAGGTGTGCGCCACCACTCCCTGCATGCTCCGCGGCGCCGAGTCCATCACTGAAGCTATCACCAAGAAGCTCGGTCAGTGCAATACTATTGTTCTTTCTTTGAGGGATGTTATTGGCACATTCTTTGTTTGAGTTTCCATAGCCGCTCATTTAATATCTAGCGAATCTTCTCGGTACAATTCCACCACTTTTTCTTCTTATTGCTGAAGTTCTTAGGATATTATACTTTATTCACTTTAAATTGGACAGTTTGGAATGAAAGAGCATCTATTTCACATCGAATTGGGCACTTGTTGTTTAGAAAATAATAATTTTGTTGTTGATTTCATTTTCTTATAAAAGTTTAATTTGAAGCGAAAGTGATGCATGTTCTGCTCCAGCAATAATCATTTACGTTCCGCTTTCTAAGCGAATATACGAGCGCGTCTAGCATGAATTGCACCGCTTTGTAACATGAAAGTATGCCGATTGATAAATGCGATGCTATATTGGCTTGCTTGCGTTTAACGAGGAACGTAGGTTGAAGAATAATGAAATAGAAAAAATAATAAAACATAATGAAAAACGAAAATAATAATATTAATTTGCCGTAAACAATAGTAACCTGTTTCAGGCATCAAACCGGGACACACGACCGACGACGGACTGTTTACGTTGGCGGAGGTGGAGTGTCTGGGCGCGTGCGTGAACGCGCCAATGGTGCAGATCAACGACGACTACTACGAGGACCTGACCACCAAGGACATGGACACCATCATTGACGAGCTCAAGGCTGGAAAGAAGCCCAAAAAGGGCCCCTGGAGCGGACGGTTCGTCACTTTTTCCTATTCGCACATACGTCAATTTAGTGCAGCTAAAACGTTTTCCTCTTGTTAGGGACCTACTTGTATATTTGTATAGGAAATATTTGGCGATTAATAACAATAAATCTCGTCAGGCATCGTGGTTATCAAAGCTGAGTTCGCTTTTCGGTGCGCAAATACCACTCTCAGAATCGTTTTTACCAACGTTTTTTTCGAAATTCCGGGAATCCGATGGTTTTTCGCCTCCGAAACCCCAACTTTCGTTCTCCGAATCGAGCTCAAGTGTAACTGATTCAACTCTTATACAAAAGTATTGCTCTATACTTATTTCAAATGGCTGAATGTTAATTGTGTGAAATTGAAGATTGGCCGCAGAGCCGCTAACCGGATTGACGTCGCTCAGCGAAGAGCCCAAGGGACCCGGATTTGGCATGCAGTCTGGATTTTAGCTTTCGATTAGAGCGATCGTGTGACGTCATTTTTATGCACTGTAGTGTGATTTTGGAAATCAGATGGAATATCTTGCGCTGGATTAGCTTGTATATGTCACGGCAACACAAAGGATATTTCTTCATGTCTCTCGGACTTTTACTACCTGTCGTAGGATTATCACTGTCTGTCGAATGAAGTGTTAATAAATACGAGCTACCTTTGCTATTGGGAGATTACTTGAGCTTGCTCTGAAGACACCACGCGGCTATGGAATGGCCCTTCGTGCATTTGAGGCAAAAGTGTTGTATTCATTATAAGCCGGCATACCTATCTTTCGATACAGTCGAACCTGGATCATTGCATCCTGGTTACATGCAACCCGGATTATTGCAGGTTTTGGCTGGCTCCTGTTGTTTACTTTTGCACTATTCGCACTTTTGCACTTTTGCACATAATAGCAACTGTCAGCATATGACACACGTTTTGGTCATAGGTCATGAGGATCACATAAATAGGATAAACAGCATCACAGCGAGATGTCAACCATAGCTCTTCATCACAAAAACAGCTCTCTCTCTCGTATGACCCACTAAATCAGTAAACGCGCTAAGGGCGGATGTCTGCTTGAAATTTTATTAAAAGGACGTCTTATTCTAAATTAAGGAAGAAGAGAATCTGCTTGACGATAAACCAAAAGCTCTATCCTCATTGCGTTGAAGGATAAATCGACCAGTAGAATCCAAATAGCGAAAGATCACGGCTGCGATCCAGTGACTATCGATCGTATAGTGAAAGATGAAGCGGCTATTCTCCAAATGGCACTTTGCAATGGAAACTGAAAATCACGCATAAGCGAAAAAGCAGCTATAAAGATCTCAACTTGGCTGTCTCCCAATGGTTTCACGCCAAACGAGCGAAAGGGGCATTGATCTCTGGCCCAGTCATGGAGAAAGCCTCTGAAATGGCTCGACTGATGAATATTGAATTCCAACCGAGTAATGGCTGGCTGGCGCGTTGGAAAGCAAATGAAAACGTCTCTTTTCACAAGCTTCAGGGAGAAAAAGAAGCAACGGATTCCGTTGGCGCTGCTAATTGGATGGCGAAGTTTTTTCCCGATTTGGTTAAAGATTATGATAGCCAAGACATCTGCAACGCTGATGAGACCGGTCTATATTTTAAAGCATTGCCTGCAGGGATGTTGACAGTCGACGGTGAAAAGCCATCTGGAGGAAAATCGCAGAAAGATCGCATTACTATCCTATTTTTATGCAATCAGGAAGGGTTAGAGAAATTCGTTTTTTCAATTGAGAAATTGAAGTCGCCTCGTTGCTTCCAACGAGTTCGGAATTTACCCGTCAAGTATTATTCGTATTCGACGGCGTGGATGATGTCCGAAATATGGACTCAACTTTTGGTAGAGTTGAATCAGAAGTTGCATTCGCAGAAGCGCAAGATCATTCTATTTATCGATAACGCCACCTGCCACAAGTTGAAGGAAGAAACTCGCTTGCAACGCATCAACATCGTGTACTTCCCGCCGAACACGATTTCTTTGATTCAACTTCTTGATCAAGGGACCATTCGCAGTTTCATGGCTCACTACCATCATTTAATTATTCGGAAACAGATCGCTGCAATTGAGCAGGACATTTCGGCCAAAGACTTTTTGAAAACAGTGGACGTATCGCAGGTAAGCATGTTAAAATCAGTGTTGCAACTCAATTTTAAACTTAGCTACTTTATTAACTTAAGAATGTCTATACAAGGTACCAATATTTTTCTTAAAAATTGTTGCTAAGTTTCAATTTTTGTTGCAATACTGGTTGCTATACGATATTAATTGGATTAGTATCGTATAGTATCGTGACATGCTTATTTTACAGGCTGTACACATGGCGAAGAGCGCGTGGTGCCTCGTTACAGCGCAAACGATTTCGAATTATTTTTGAAAGGCTGGGTTCACCTCGCAAAGGGATGGAAGCAGTCTGTAGGAGAGCGAAGTTACAGACGACAATCAAACCAACCCTAATGCGGAAGATTTGGGGGTCTGCGCAGAGGATTTCACAGAACTGGTCAGTTGCGATCAGGAACTCGAATGCTATGGAGAACTAACTGATCTGGAGATTGCTACGAACATTCAAGGAAGCGACAAGAACGATTCCAATGATGAGAGCGGAGAAGTGGTCTCATCATTCCCAATCGAATGATGTATAAAAATAATGATTTTGACAAATTCTGTTTTGTCAGTGCACAATTTTAAATTTCCCGCCATATCTCGAAGCAAAAACTTTTGTGAAAAAATCCGATATCATTTTCGGAAGTTTTACCCTAAAGCACCCTAGCATACCAAAATTCAGCAAAATCTGAACACATTTTGCCCATTGTGCCAAGGCTCTGAACAAATTTCTCAATGCTTAGAAAAAACGGATCTTAAAATGAAAATAATCGCCACTCCACACCCCGTATCCGAATTAAAGCTCTAAAAATATTGAAGACGATTTATATAACTTGGCAACTGTTCTGAGAGACTAGTAGACCGACTAAAATTAGTCGTCATGCGAGAAACGAGTTGATTGAATCGACCCATTCTGTAACGTTTAAGGTTTAACAAAACTTTTACAAATACACCTTAGACCTCATCGCAAAAGCTACGTGACATTTACTGAGCGTTTTTTCTCATAAAATAATCTTCTGCGTGACTTAAATGTTGCATTAACTACATTGAACTGTTTTCCTTCTTTGATACGCCTATGCATTCAGTTAACTCGGGTGCTCCGCTCAGGTAGTACTAGCGTTGGAACCCCTCTGGCACCCTTCTGATCACAATCCACCTCTTGATACTCCTACTAACTAGCTCCAGATTCTTTGAGAATTCATCGGCGATGAATCGCGGAGTTTCTGTGTCGATATTGTTTCATGTTACCCTCAAGGAACGCTTGAGAAACTTGGCTGTGCCATAGAGAGATGAGCGCAGACCTTTTCAACCCGAATGCTTCAAATAAAATCATCCAGTAAGCTGCGATCAAGCGAGTTGACGATGGTGATTTTCCAGCAGCAATTATCACATAGCAACGAAATCCTATTCTCGATCATTAAGCGCGCGCAAATCGTGTTGCTGCATGCATCACAAAGCACCGATAAACGCACGTGGCGAATATATGAGAATGCTGCAGTTTGACTCTGAGTCAAGAACGACTTTTTTGTCCTCGCATGATGTTCTAATACCGTACTATTGCCTCTTATATGCACCCGTTCTCATTGTTTTTTAGTGGTTCCATAAAGCGCAAGAAAGCGCGAGTGAGCACGGGTACGGTAATCAAAAGGTCGGTGTCGGTACTATGTGAACGTTCTTATGATTGAAAACAAAAACCTTGCCGCCTAGCGTCCACTCGGCTCGAGTCGAGCAGTCAGAGCGACGTTGCTATGTAATAACTGTTTATGCGATGCAGTTCAATGTAATCATGGTGTCCCATTCCGCCTTCACGTCTGGAACGAACATTTCAAGTCATAAAGAAATCTCTTTCACCAAGCGAAAACGAAGAAATTTAAATATCGACCAATTATAATTGATAAAAATCTGTGTGGAAACTTTTCAGCCATCTTCCTATCTACCAAGTGGAGTAACGCAGCAAGTTTATCATCGTAATCATCATACAGCAATACATTTCTTGTAACACTGAGTGCACACCGCAAAAACAACACACTGAAACGATGTTTAACACATGGCGTTTACCAAACAGTCCATAATGAGTACCCAAATAGTCACTGATGCATCAGCGTGTTCAAATATACGTCACCATGTCTCTTTGATCAGAACAAATGTTGTGTCAGCGATGCAATCATTTTTTACTGATATTCAGGAACAAATGCTAACATTGTAACTTGTAACATCTTGTACCTTCACATTCTTAGCACTTTTCGTCCATTTGGAACTTGCTTCAAGGAATGAGAAATTCAGATTCTAAACCAGCGAATGAATATTTCTATATTAAAGTATAGTTTCATTTCGGCTCTATTTAACTGATATTGTGCTCATTTTGAAAGACAGCTAGTCTATCTGAATGTGAGCGATTTAGTTTGACATTTTGAGCATGTGAATGATGAAACGACTGCAGTATCGTTGAAAAGCAGTTTGTAATGTTAATTTGTAAGGGTTGCTATTTGCTGCAAATATCATGAGACTAATTATTCAAATGTCATGAGATCTGTTGCTCATCACCCTGCACCGAAACCCATTGAAGGGTTATGACTTTCTTTCAATTAATCGAAGCGTCATTAGCATGTGAGCACCTTCGCGCTAATTACAATATTCCTCCATGCAAATGAATCGCTCGCTTACAATAGCTTTGTGCCTTCACACCGTGAACATTACCATGTCATGAGGTCCTAAAAGGAGCTACCGAGACTTTTGCGCAGTTCTTGTCTAATTCTAGCGACGCTCCTGCACTGAAAGGTACAGTTTTTTGCCTTTTTAATACTAACGTCATACAAGCAGTAAACGTTAAGATTTCGTGAAGGTGGAAAAAAGAATTAGGATGAATATTTTCGATATACATCATAGAGTCATCTTCCGCTGTAAGTGGTGATGTGTGAGAAATTCTAAATCAGAAGCATTCCAAGAACATTGCAAGAAAATGTTCCACTACGCACAAATGGGGACCTCATTCAAAAACTTTGTACCAGAATACCGTAAACCTATGCTTGCGACAGTGCCCTCCGAATTCGGCAGTAAATTACACGTTGACGATATGCTCAGTATTCAAGCTTTAAATAGTGAACTTTTGCGAGAGGTTAACCGAATTTATATATGGATTGACGGTGGACGATTTCGGGCGGGCAACTTTCCTCTAGCAACGATCCGAAACGTAAATAGGCGAAGGCGAGCGGCAAGATAAACGTTTTCATTTAATGATATCACGGTAGTAGTGCAACAATACTATGTGTCAGTACATTTCCAGGCATTTCGCGAAATTAAGCCCCGGGGCGTAATTTTGAATTTCACGTGACCACCAAAAAGCACGTTTTTCTCGTCAGCGCCCAGGGCCTAATTTCGAGAAAACCCGGTAATAATATGCTAGATAGCTTGCTCAACTGTTTCCTATAATTGTAGATAACTCCTTAACGATATAAAAAGCCGGACGCCGATGCGAGTATTGCTCATATTTCAATTATAACGACATTTCATATCTCCAACAGCGTGTGCGCCCAACAGATATCGCCATGGAACCAAAAGAAAGCCTCCGCCATCACATTTCTCCAATTCAGCCGAAACTTGTGGTAAACCATGTCCTTAACACTCTCGTCAACTTAAAGATCGGTCCTCCGAATCGCTCGCTGACATCAGTATCATTATGGTTGTTGAAGAATGCTTTTTGGTTTGCGATTTACCTTCTCAGCAGCTATCTGACCATAAATTCGTGTGTGCTATTGCTGAACGAATATTTAAGCGCTCCCATTTTGACGCGCTTGACGCCTAAAACGACTAGAATGGTACCGCTGCCTACTATAACCGCTTGCGTGCCCTTCAATGCGACACAAATGTTTCCAAATACACCATCAAGCGCAACACCTTATTCTGATGCCCTAGAAGATTTCTTTAACAGAACCATCGAAAACGGGAGATATGATTCAACGAAATATACCGAGGAATGGAAGAACCTTTATTCCCGGAAAATGATCTCCAATGCGACACTTTTCATTCTGCATAAATATCTTACGATCATGCATGAGGCGGAATATTTGCGTGAAGCGATGGAGAATCCGTTCACAAACTTGAGCTGTCAAATGAAACCAGATCAAAAAAATGCTCTGCTGAATATCTTAGTGCCACGAATACAACAAATGAACATTACAACTGATGAAATTAAAAACATTTTTATTGAGTATTTCAAAGTTGACACTACTCACTTCTATCATGAACAACCATATGAAGATGGAGTTTTATTTTGCATAGTTAACAGCACAGACGTTAATCAATGCGATTTCTTCGATACAATATTTCATCTCGATCAAAATCAGATTTGCTTCAAAATGGCCAATATCTTTCTTCAGGTTGATGAGACCGATTTTCTTAATCACATATATATAGTAACCAATGATCTCTTTCACTCTACGGACATTGGCAGGAGAATAGTATTTAACTTCAATGAAGATGCGATGCCACTTAATTTTACAGCAGCTGCAGATGAGAGTGGTATCTTTGAAATAGTTCCTGAGGTTTGGTATAGTATAACTATTGATTATGAGGTAATGGTGTCGGCAGTAACTTATAAGTAGGGCTGTAACGGGGACGGGGAATCCTCCGTCCCCGTCCCCGGAATTCCCCGTCCGCAAAAGTCTGCTTTTATCATACTTCTTTATTGCGTGCGCGAAGCGCACGCTATTTAGTACTATGGCCCGAGCAAATGTGAATGTATGAAGTAAGACGCGGCATGTTTCGCATAGAAGCAGACGTCTGTAGGCGCTAGAAATGATCGACTCAGGAGTAATGTGGGTCGGTGATTCGAATGGAAGCATCAGTTTTTTACGTACGTCGCTCAATCATAGGGAAAAATCGTGTCGAAAATCGCAGTTTTGACGATTTCGTTTGGCGTTTTTTTCTTTTCGAGAGTTAAAAGAGCTAAGTAGCATAGAACGTTAGTTT
>NIUQ01001791.1:0-27952 GCA_002796945.1 Plectus sambesii
AGCGCATCCGAAACTGAATTTTACAGTTATTTAATGACAAAATTGGCAGTAACCAAACCAGTTCGACGTGTAATGAGTCTGGCTGTCTGTTATACCGCTGTATTGCAGATGACCCGCCGCTGGTGGCGACCCCTGGTGGTAAGATTATGGAGCTGAGATGCGTACTTGCCGTCATCCGCCATGGCGATCGTACTCCCAAGCAAAAGATGAAGCTTGTTGTCAACGATGAGCGGTAAGAGAAACAAATTAACTCAGAATTTCTACATAGCGTCGCTAAGACAGTTTGGCACAAGGCCACCTTTATACTTTGTTTATACTCCGTTTATACTAGCATGCTTATAATTTATATGCTTGAACGTGTTATTCGACATGTTCAGCATAATATTGCTTTATTAGATTATATTCAAATTAGCCCACAAATCAGTTCTCCTATGCTCAATCAAATTCGTTCCCTAACAGCCCTATTTCAGTCTGTTCACTCTGTTTGATAAATATGATGGACAGAAGAAAGGGGAGATCAAGATGAAGAAGCCGGCACAGTTGGAAGAGGTGCTTCAATTAGCCCGGGACCTCTTACACGAGCAGTTGGACCGGCGGAATGAGCTGTTCAGGAAAATGGAGGCCAGTGAAGAAACTGCTGACATTCTATCGCCTACTAAGAGTGGCGTCGATTTGGAGCAAGAGCTGGAAGTCATCGAAGAAGCGATCAAAAAATGGGATCAGGTTCGCGCCGTGCTCGAAATGTACGTCACTTTTTTGTACGCGAGTCATTTCTTTGTCAGTAATAAGATATGCAAATTTTTGTCTCTCAACTAGAACTTTCACGCGGGAAATTTAAATAATTGCCATTCTAATTTCTCCTTTTTGCTTTGTTTCCTTAACTATAAGGTGGGCCCCGTAACGCTTTTCGCACAGTCTACCTAGCCATACGATATCTCCTCGAGCCCTTTGTTACTGACGAAGAAATATGGAATATAGCTACAATCGTGTTCACGAGAATAGTTGTGAGTTTTAGGTACGGCCATTTTTCGGGCATCAACCGCAAAGTGCAGCTGAAGTATTTGAAAGCGCGCCAACGGCCGTCGTCCGACAGCGAAGAAATATTACAGGGCCCGGCATTGCTGTTGATCATCAAGTGGGGCGGCGAGCTGACCACCGCCGGCATCCTGCAGGCCGAGGCGCTCGGAAAACTATTCAGAACTCTCTATCCCGGCATTCAACGCACTGATGGCAAAGATCCCGATGACAGTCAAGGCCTCGGTTTCCTCCGTTTGCACAGTACCTACCGACATGATCTGAAGATTTACTCTTCGGACGAAGGACGTGTCCAAATGACTGCGGCCGCCTTTGCTAGGGTACGGTAAATTAACTGTCCCTTCATACAACTGACATTTGTGCAAAATGTGGATTATAGTAAACAAGGATCAGTGCAACGTCTCCAAATCCATTAAAAGTCGCCTTTACCCAATTCCTGCATTTATCTTAATTGCACGTTGAGCGTAGTATAGTAGACAGAATCATAAACGACCTCAATGTATTTAGGTTTTATTAAATATCAATTATGCCACTTGCTAATGGATTTTTCTGAGTTCTAAACCGTAAATTCTGAAAATCCTGAAAATTCTACTCCTGAGAAGATTGAACTAGACAGAGCGCAGGAAAAAGTACTTTTAATCAATCAATTTCTTACAATACTATTTTCTACGAATTTTAACCAATGTCGCTTCAGGGATTGCTGGCACTCGAGGGTGAACTGACACCTATTCTCGTGCAGATGGTGAAGTCGGCGAACACGGACGGACTTCTGGACGACGACTGTAACGCCCGACAGTTTCAAACGGAGCTGAAGGCGTTTCTGCACTCGGCGATGCAAGTGGATCGGGAATGGACGGCCGATGACCACGAGAAGCTCAATCCACTGGGCTTGCGGTCCATCACCAACGCTCTCGAGTTCATCAAGAATCCGCGCCTCATGTGCGAGGAAATCGCCGGCTATGTCCAGCGCATGGTTGACATCATTCACTGGCACAAGTTGAATCGACCGCGTCAGTTCTGCTTATTATTTCAAAAAGCCATTGTTGTGGGGTCACGCTGAAAAATGTAATTGTATGATATTTTATAGAAGGAGAATAACACCACAAGTAATTAGAGGCGGAATCGCAATTATAGGATTATTTTGGGAACGTACAACATACAATACTTATCGTAACATGAAACATAGGTTCTGTTACTTCCTGTAAATGGGCGTAAAGTGCGAACCGTGACAGCCGTCGATCACATCTGTACATCTTTTCAGACAGAACACTCTACCTCAGCGAAACTTGGGATCTCGCCGAACGACGTTGGACCAAAGAGTTGCGCGAGTTGCGGCGCGTCAACAAGAACGGCGACGTCGAATTCGACATATCCAAAATACCCGACATTTACGACAACGTCAAGTACGACATGGAGCATAACCCCGACCTATGCATCAATATGGAGTCTGAATTTGAGAGAATGTGAGTTTGCTTTAATTGCTGTGTTCTCTAAAGTACTGTATATGATCGAGTAGATGTCTCGGGGGTTCTATTTCTTTAAACTGCCTTGTCAGGGTTGCCTATTTGTAGTGAGCTCTGTTTTCTTTGAACGGCTGTAGAGAAAAATGTTTGCTGATATGGTGACTAAATCTGACGAAATACAGCTCGCAAATTGATAAAAAGACTGATTGGCTCGATTTATAAAATTTCATTTGCTCTATTCTAAGGTCAGCCATAACTAAGATTGTAATCTAAAGCTAATTTGAAGCGTGCTGGTGACACCGTTCAAATAGAGCCCGGCGGGGCTTAGTTCGGTCAAATACAGCGATTCGAGTGCATCGAATAAAATCTCTTGTTTAGGTACCTCTGCGTGAAAAATATGGCCGATATTGTCGTCCCGCAGGTGAGTCAGCTTGCGATGGGATTATTTTGGCAATCGTCTCATCTTTAGGAGTACGGTATTAGGAAAGATGGCAAGTTGAGCGTGGCGCAAAGAGTGTGCGCTCCTCTGCTGGCTAAGATCCGCTCGGATTTGCACCGATGCATCGAAAGCTCGGACGAGGATGAGAGCTCCTTCCGCTTGGATCCGAGGCAAGTTATTCAATGGGCGGGTTTCATATCGCGTACTTTAGCTAAAGTCGTACTTAATGCAATGATAAAGGATAGGCCTTAAGTACGACTTTAGCTAAAGTACGCGATATGAAACCGGCTCAATGTGAAACTGTCATGCTATGACGATTCGTACTTTTTAGAGCATCGCAAGGAATCGCCACGCCTTACCGCCATGTACGCACGCGACTGTACTTCACGAGCGAATCTCACATTCACTCGTTGATGAATCTGATTCGATGGGGCGGCCTCTGTGATGTCTGTTTTCCTTCCATTTTATCTCTCTTCCCACTCCCATCTATTCACCCTTCTCACTTTCAGCCGAACGACAAAAAATGGCAGCGCGCCATGAATTTCTTGTCGGGAGTCACCGAGTTCAACTACATGACCCAGATGGTGCTCATGGTGTACGAAGACACCCGTGACAACACGAACAAGCAGGGCATCGACCGCTTCCACGTCGAGGTGCTCTTCTCCCCCGGCCTCTATCCGTGCTTCCAGACCGAGAAGGAGCGCATCTACGAGGGTCGCTTTGGGTATGTCTTGCATATCTTGTGTGCTTTATTTCTTCCAATTTTTCCAATCCAGTATTTCTTCCTATCAATTCGAGTGCATTATTCGCGACTCTGCTCAACGAAATACAGAAAAATATCAAACGATTTCTATATTTCGTCATACGAAGCAACGAGTAGGAGGTGTGAGTAGACAGTTTATCCGGAGACCGCGAAGGGTTCAAGAGAGAGTATTATGCAAGTATGTGAATGCGATCGCGCAGTTGCCAAAACGAAAGTAAGAAAAGTATATCGTGAGTTGACGCTGCAATAATTTGACATTACCCAGCCATTTTTTGAGGGAACGAAAGGTCGAGATGATAGCAATTAACGATACAGTAGGCGCGAGATACTGTAACAACGCGCAAAGTATACGTAGATGCGATGGCTAACGATTGCATGTATGAGCGCGGAGAATTGTAAATATCAATGAGATGATTGCAGCAGCGCGAAACCGACGGTTCCGCAGCCCGCGCCCGTCTCACCCCGGGCGAATAACAGCGGATCGGACGTTTCGATCGCATCGATCGCGTCCATCGCCTCGATCGCCTCGATCAGCTGCACGAGGGTATCCGCCGATACGCCGTCGGTGGATATGAAACCGGCCGCAGCCGTGGCCAACAAAGAACTGCCCAAGGGGAAATTACCCAAGCTGGCCAGCGACGGATCGGCCGTGGAAAGCGAGGACGAATTGGCGGATGTGTCGACGGTGAATCTGGTCGCCCTGGACGAGATCACGGCCAAGCAGACTGCATACAGTGAGACTTGCGCGGTCACAACCCGGTGCAGTTCGCTTCACTCTGTAGCGAACGACGACCTTGGACGCAGCAGTCCTGGGATCCCGAGGAGTCCTACCTCGCCCCGGCCGGTGCGCAAACGTCACACGACGGGGGACCACGAGAAGAGCCCCGACCCCGATTTGGTCGGCAACGTCCCCGTCGGCCTCATCAAGTCTTTCAGCGACGTCAGCTGCAGCGTCACTAGTCAGTTCCCCTTCGAAAGAGCATTGTCCAGTCAAAATTTACCGATCAGCAGCAATAAATCTTAGATTGAATAAGGCAAACTGCATCGAAAGTCGAGAGCGCTTCTTTCTTTCAATTAGCTCATGTTAAAAGCAAGGAAAGAGTATCATTCTTGGTGGAAAACCATGTATTCGTTCTGAAATGCGAGCTCATCTTTGCCGATTACGGTGCCTTGCGAAATTTCTTGTTACTGATCGAAAATTTCTGACTGTACAGCTCATTGGTCAAATAATTCTGGCAGATTTAACGAGGAACTACCAATATGCTCAGATGGTTTATTATATACCGTTTCTACTTTAACGAGGTCACTTTTCAAATCAAGCAGGACGTTTTTCATATTGATTTGACTTGAAAAAGCATCCTCGTTACAGTGGAATAGTATATATACTATCGTCCTTATGAATAAAAATCTAGCCAGAATCATTTCGTCAGCACAACTCTATTCTGTCGTGAATCGTTATGCTCTAATCACTCGGTTTGATTGTAGATCTGCAAGACGACGATGACTATGATACCATTGAGCGTTCGAGCACGGAAGATTCCGGGCTGTGTAAGTGATATCGATGACAAACATGGATGATTAAGGTGATGAGCCAATCAAATGCTTGCAGCGCGCCGCTCTCGATTCCCGTACCGCTTCAAGCATCACACTGTCAACCTGCTATCGGGTCTGGTAGTTATCTGTTATGCACACTCACTGCCTTTCTTGATGCTTAGGCTTAGGGATTTTGTTTAGCTAAGCCTAAGCCTAAGTATCATGAAAAGTGGAGAGTTCACAATATTTGATCCGTGAGCTAATTGCGTCGAGCGAAAGGCATTTGTCGGCGTTGCAGAAGTGGACAATCGCTTGATCAGCACGGACGTAATCAGAGGGAAGAATTTGTCGGGCGAAGAGTCCCGTCGGAAACCTTCGAGTAGTAAGTGGAATGTGCGCCTGCAGCTTCTGCCTATCCTAACTGCATGCATATCTTTTTTAACAGATACGCTACCGCACAAAATATGCTCTCGTACATTAGGTCCGGCAGTGCTATCGACTGCAGTAATTGCGCGTTCGAGCAGCGCGCCGCGTCTTCAGACCTACAAGGCCGAGGATGAAATTGCCGTCAACGGTGCTGTTTTTTTCTCTCCTCCCGTGTCGCATCCCAAATTGATTGACTTTCTTTTTCAGAAATCCGCCGCTTCTGGCCCCCGTTGCGATCGTTGGAGACCCTCCACGACAACTTGGGCTTCAGACAGTTTGACGACTTCCTGCAACGATTGTTGAATATTAGGACGCCGATGCCGTCGCCGCCCAGAACCCCCTCGGGCATTTCCCGAGAAAACTCCGACCTTAACAGTGCGTGTTGAGAATATAATCAAAACTCCTCCGATCAGTAACAAGAAATCTCGGATTGAATGAGGCAAACTCCTTCGAAAGTCGATAGCATTTCTTTCTATCAGTCTGCGCACGTAAAAACCAAGAAACGATACTGACTCTTGGTGGAAAACGGTATTTCCGCACCGAAAAGCGAACTCATCTTTGCCAACTACGGTGCATGGCTCGACTTCTTCTTACTGATCGAAAAAGTTTTACTGTAATGGGCTCAACGTCGCGCTCTCTTTCAGGCGATACGAACTATTCAGCCTATCTGACCTCAAAGTCCTCTCCTACTTCACCGGACCGCACGTTGAACGATACGGCCAAACGCTTATCAGTTATGGAGGATGACGACGAGGATATTTAGCTAAAGAGATGAACGAAGCCTGTGCCATAATCAAGCCCCTTATGTTGCCATTATGCAGCAATGATATATTTTTGAAATTCCCTGTTCCATGGCATATACATGCAGAACTCGAGTGATATCTGATACAGAAACTATAAACGTCATCGATTATCCAGTTATTTATACTCAAAATTTTTGATCAGTATAGACAGAAGTTGCGATTGAAGCGAGCCAACTCCTCCAGAAGTTTACGGCTCATAGTGGTGTCTCGTCACGAAAAGTCATGAGGTTATCTCTATCGGCTACGGTATCGCTAACTTACTGATCGTAAATATTTGAGTATAAACCTATTGTTCACTCTTAGGATGTGCTGCTGAGTATGGTTGTCACTGAAAATTCAGGATGTTTTATTTTGTTCAGTTGTTGACGAGATTTATAAACCATGTATATAATAAGCATTCAAGACGCGAATAAATAAACAATACTGATCACGATTCAGAATGGATTCTTAAAATTGCTAAGTGAAGGCAGATCGGGGAGCTTAATGTCCTTTATCTGCTGCGGAATGTTCATACTTTTCATGGCGGAGACAGCGCGAGCGGGGGCAGCGGAGATTCCAGCCTGAAACAGGGAATAATTTCACATTCCGTACGTCCAACGCGTCAAATCGATACCTCTTGCTTCTCGAGCTTTTCCTGCTCTTGGATTCTCGTCAGAATCTCGTTCATATTTGTTTCCAGCACCATTCCGCCCATTACCAGTTCGCTCAGAATGTTATGTACCTAAAGATGAAGGATGCAATTGACGCACGACAGGCAACAACTACTGTAACGCACATTTTGTACAGTAACACGTTATTTTGTCCTTCCAGACATGAAATTAGCCTTACTCTTTCGATAGCAATAATTTGCAATTAGCCGCCTCTTATGGCATTATGCTCCTCGTTTGTTGTTAGTCAAAGTAGAGAGACCTGAGAGGCCAATTTTACGCTTCATTTAGTCGTATAACACGTGTTACTCTGGCAATATAAACACAGCTCTAGACTAGGCTGTCACTGAATCGCGCGTACCTTGTCAACGTGGAAGATGAGATCGAGCTCGCAGACATTCTCGAAGCAGCGGTCGAGCGTTTCAACAAAAACCTGGATCAAATCGAGGATGCCCAACTCCGACTCTGAGCTATCGACGCAGAAAACGAAGTAGAGAGTGGCGTAGTGCCGATATATGAGCTTGAAGTCGGAGCCGCCGATTAGCGAGCCGCCCTCGAGGAAATTGCACACGTTGTCATCCCTTTTCGATACCAATTGAAAGGTTTCCCGCACTATATGTTGCTGTTGTTCTTCCGGCTGAAATCACTTTTCTTAAACGCCAATTCCTACGACGACGACGACGAAGCGTCAGCGCTTCTCTTCTACTTACGTAGTGTACGTAAAATTTCAGCAATCTCGGCTTTCCATGATTGTTGAACACCAAAATTGACTTGATCATGATCACTTGGAATGTCCGTCCGTGCGTACGGACCACACGCAAAGGGTCTGAAAACATTGCAACTTTTTCGTTTCAACTAATCGCGCGTCTTGGATGCTAAAGTAATAGTGGAATACATGCAGTGAATCAGCAAATCTCCTGTCTACTGGCTGCAAAATGCTAATCTCCGAGTCTATACGCGCTAATAGTCCTTTCCCCTCTTCTACTACCATCGATTTTATGCTGCGCCGCTGTGCCACATCATAGTGGCGTCTCAGAGCATTTTCCTGCTCGCAAGCGGCAAACTGCGCGAAATCAAACTCTTACCATTCTTTGAACATTCGATGCTCACAACTGATGTTGAAACGTTCTTTGAGCTTTGATGATACGACGATACCTGACTTGGCCGTCGTCTGCAACACCAAACCTGCCTTCTCTTGCAGAGCAACACAAAGATAGGCAATAAGTATGGTGCTCTCGACCAAGTTGGAAACTAACCTTGTCGAGCTGCGCCCCGCTGATTTTGATTGCGTTCCACACTTCGTAGCTAGTCGCGCTTCATTGACGCGCCAAACGCCACTGTTTCATTTAGTTTTGTGCTATTTATATTGAATGTGTTTAGACGTTTAAATAGAAGACGAAATAGAAGACGAAATGGCATGCAAGGAGCCGACCAAGTTCTTCCCCGTGCGAAAGACTCCGGCTCTGCCAGCCAATGCGCTGAGAGGGAAGGTGGCGTTCGTGACCGGTGGCGGGTCGGGTCTGGGCAAGGCGATGGCGACATTATTCGCTCAGCTCGGCGCAAGAGTTGCCATTGCGGCTCGGTAAGTTCTCAGACATTTGCTGTAAAGTATGGACAAATCTGATTCGGTGTCGTTTCAGACGAATGGAGGTGTTGGAGAAAACTGCGCAAGAAATACGCCAAAAGACTGGTGGTGAAGTGAGGAAATTTTTTGGAATCGATAGGTTTAGCGGAATTTTCATAGCGCTGTTTTAATGCAGGTGGTGGCGATTCAATTGGACGTGAAGAATCCGGCTGAAGTGGCAAAGGCGGCGGACGAGTGCGTGTCGAAGTTCGGCCTGCCGAACATCGTCGTCAACAACGCCGCGGGCAACTTCATCATGGCGACCGAACGCTTGTCGCCCAACGCTTTCCGTACCGTCATCGACATCGTGCTGATCGGCACTGCCAATGTGACGTTGGAATTCGGGCGTCGCCTGATTCAAGCGAAGCAAGGTGAGAATGAAGCCGTATTTCACTGTCTTGACCTAGGATTTTGTTGCTCAGGATGCTCGTTCCTGTCGATTACCACGCCCTATGCCCGTCACGGCGCGCCCTTCGTTGTTCCCAGTGCTGCAGCAAAGGCTGGCGTCGAAAACTTTGCCAGAAGTCTTGCCAGCGAGTGGGGCAAGTATGGCATGCGTTTCAACTGCATCGCTCCAGGACCAATTCCTACAGAGGTAGACTGCTTGTGATAACTTTCGAGCGCTTCATATCGCCTACTTTAGTTAAAGTTATACATATAGTAAGGCAAAAGAATATTCCATCTAATCAGATTATACTCAAATTTTTCAATCAGTAAGAGGATGGCATTAATCGTAGCCGTGCAAAAGAAGGTTCTCTAGACTTCTTTTTTCGTGTCTCGCCACCACTTTTGCCAAAAATCGCAATCGATTCTTGATTTATCCGTACAATTAAAAGTAGAAAAATGAACTATGAACTTGGGGAGGATTTATTTCCTGATTCAGATACGACGTTGTTTTTTAATGACGAAAAAATCCAAGTGAAAAAAGTACGTGAAATGAAACTGGTTCTTTTGAACACACGCAGAATGAAACTGGTCCTTTTTGCACACAAACAAACACATATGATGAATACTTTTAGGGAGCATTCGGTCGCCTGAATCCGGGCTCGATGGAAGATGCGAGTGCGGTGGCCGGACAGACGCTACCGGAGGGACGAGTTGGCGAGCCGGAAGAACTGGCCAACCTGGCAGCTTTTGTCGTCAGTGATTATGGTACCTGGCTAAACGGCTCGGTTCGTGCACTCTCATTTGCAACTTCATACCACCCTTTATTCAAGCAAAGCATTGCAGGTTATTGACTTTGACGGCGGACAACAGTTTCTCGGCAATGGTGCAGGATTCACAAACACGCTTCACGAAAAGGTCGACTTTTTTGTTAATTTTGCAACTTTATTGACATGTTTCAGACGCCCGAAGATTGGGCCCAGATTGAAGCTTTGATTCGTGGCAGGACGGGAAAGAGCAAAATGTAGAGCTTGCAGCAGCGACAGCTGTGCATACTCAGAACCCTAAACTCGATTATTGCGATACATGTTTACTTAGATTAGAACACTTTGCTGCTACTCTTCCAGCGATTTTTGCACCCGCCGCTATCGCATTAGGCCGATAAATATTTTCGAAGCGTCAATATTCCGCAATCCATCTGGAATGTCTCAGCGCGATTCATCAGTTTGCAATCATGTGGTTACACGATTGATAATTGCTGGCTGTATGTTTGGCATTCGTCAGGCGAATTGGCGTTCAGACAGTCGTTTGCATTCCATTCGACGCACTCACCGGTATAAAGAGCCGTCAGTCTCGTTTCTCGCCGAATAGAGTGCGCCGCTGCGATGTCGCGCACGTTATCTAGTTGGAGCCGAGGTTGAAACAAAAAGAGTGTAGTCTTCGGTCTTGAAACATTTGTATTAGAAAGTGGTGTGACAGGCGTGAAAATGAAAGGCGAGCGCGTGTGTGGCCGCGTTCGGCGTTCGTACGTCCGCAATCTAGCCAACCATCATCACGAGATGTTGTTCGTTATTCAACGTTTACTTCCGTCGCAATCGACTTGAGCGTCGGCGCTCGTTCTCGAAGTGACGGCGGCCTTAAAAGTGTGGAAGAGAAATTTGGGTTCGTAGTAATCAATCACGCTCCAAGCGGTCGTCGCGAAAATCGAAACTAATGCGGCCATATTGTTTCATATTAGACGGGGAGCGTGGCGTCTCAACCGTGGTGGGAGGTCGACATCCCCAGACGGGCGGCCGTCGCGCGGTCCGTCTGACTCGTCATTTGTTTTTCTGCGCCGCCGTAGCCAAAATCCTTTTCCTTGTCGCTCGTCTATGTTGCAATTCCAGGCAGTCTGGCAAATCAAATCAGCTTTTGAAGAATCTCATCAAATTTATTAGTACAAATGGCGGCGTGCTTACCTACCTCTCTGTTCGTCGTTGTGGTCGCGCTCACGACGTCCATCTTGCGCCCGACTTTCGCCGTCTGCGTGAACTGTCAAACGGAAGACGCGAAGAGCGATGCGTCCGTCAAAGTCGATCACGAACAACTGCAAAAAACCTTGCAGTTACTGGATAGTCATTTTGCAAATGCGATGATAACGCGCCTTAATTCGGTTGTATCCAAAATTCGTCTGGATTTGGACAACGTCACTGACGTTCAAATAACCTTTCCTCGAAGAGAACCAGACATCGTCAAACGCTTTTCGCCTATACCTGTGGCCAGCAGTCGTATGAAACGCGGTAACCATTTCTCCGTTCTTCAGCAATTGTAGTCCAAGAATTAATCTCTGTTCCGTTCAGTGTTGCGAAGAGGCCGCCATAAACGAGACGTCTGCAAGAAAGAGTTTATCCTGCGACCCGTTATTTCCCCACACTTGGTGCAGAAATCCAAGATTGTGGTGGCGCAACTTGAAATCCCCAAATCAATTTACAAAAAAATACGTAAAGTCTCTGTGGCGAGCCAAGATCACCACCACCCTCTTCGAAGACGCATGCATTCGCAGCTGGAACCGGACTTTACACAACACGACAGAGTAACATTTCGGCTGCCGAAACGATACAAAAAACTCACTGACGGAACTTCCGAGTTGCGCGTAGTAGTGGATTACGTCGGCTCCTGCGCTGCGGATGGTCCGCACTCTTCTGAACTCGAGGACATACGATTGGTGTACGGTCTGAATGAACTGACGGCCGATCAAGCGAAGCGCCGCTTCGGACGTTCCACCAACCTCAACAACGAATTTAAAATCATTCGCGACTGCGCCGAAGCATGGGACAAGTCCTTCCTCGACTCAAACGATTCGGTGTCCGCGCTGCAAATCTTCGAATGTTGTCGGCGAAAGGTACGGCTGAACTTCGACGACACCTCGCTGGGCGGGTGGGTGAGGTCGCCGAAGTCGTTCAACGCCTTCTACTGCATCGGGCGCTGCGCGCGATTCGGCAACTTTGCGAGCGACCGCAACGGCGACACGGACGGCGAAGGCTTCTACGCGACGCTGATGAACGCGCAGTCGAGCGCGCTGGGCGTCCGACCGTGCTGCGCGCCCGTCGCCTTCCGTCCCCTCACCGTCACCACGCAGCACGGCAGCAGCGAGGAGACGACCCAAACGCTCTCCGACTTCATCGTCACCAGTTGCGGCTGCGTCTAAGGCGATGAACAAGTATTTTTAAAACGCCTCGAAAAAGTATGGTCGAAGGTTGCCGCCATGCGACTATCAACATTGCATGACGAATTTCTTCACTTTGCGTTACAACTCGCAAGTGTGTTCGAAGTACGTTCGACGCCTAATTCCTCTTTTCTTGCGCGCTTGCTCAGGTTTCTTCCTCATGGCACTTTGTTTCCTATTACGCAAATCTTGTCGCTGCGTATCTCGCAATAATAATTGTGTCTACTCTAGCCGCGATAGTGCTATGTTGTAATTAGCAACTGTGCTTAGTCAAATCGCAGTTACATAAACATGCAAAAAAGTTATGAAGTATGACATTGCAGAACACAAAAGAGACAAGTGCCAGGCAAAAGACGAATGGGCATTTTAGCGGAGACGAATGAGAGAAGCGATGTACACCCAGCAGGAAAGAATGTTATTGGTATAGGGGTGGATGTAAACAGCGAGTGCGAATTCGACATCGCGATTAAAGTTCACGTGGACGTTGGTAGCTTTGACGGCTTCGATGACCTTATCGATCTGTTCGTAGGGCATGTGCAATGGCACGCCGCACATTTTGTAGGACTCGGTGAGCGTTTTGAGTTTTTCGGTGTGCATGTCGTCGGTGAGGCTCTTCTCCTCCATGAGCGGCAGCAAATCGCGCAGAGTTTTGGCGGCGTGAAAGTTCCATTGGGGAATACCGTGGACGCGCCACTCGTCGAAGCGGTGCTTAATCTCGCGCTCCAGGTTGCCGCGCAGCTCGACGACGGACATGGGGTCGGTCGCCACGTACTCGAGCGTGTGCGGCTGAACCGGCTCCAAGCCCAGACTGGACGAGCCGCGGACAAAGATTGGACGCCAGTCGGCCGCCTTCTCCACTTCGAAGCGCATATGGGACGGATGCTCGTGAGTTTGCATGTTGCCGTACACGTTCTCCGGTAGCACTAGTGTGCCCACACTGAGCAGTGGACAGAAGGCATCGTTGAGGTCGTACGCCTGGCCGTCGCTTGCGTTGTACAGAATTTTGCTGCCGTCAGCAAAGTTGGCCAGTACGTATGCGGCTCGAGGGCCTTCGGGCAGTCCGTTGCCCAACAACATGCTGCAGTTGACGCCGAGACCCGCCAGCCAGCACCACAGCAGTACGCAGTGCTCCTCTTCGTCGCCGCATAGCATACGCAGGAACTCGTCGCAGGTGCTCCACACGTCGCACACTCCCGGAAACATGAGCGGATCGGACACGAACGGAATCAGAGCGACGATTCGACAAGCCAGGTCGGCGCCCTTGCGCGGCGTCTGCTGGTATGCCGCCTCCACTTCGGGCGGAGGTCTGATCGCTCGCATGAAACGACTGACCAGCACGGTGCGACCGTGCGTGTCGGTCACCAAGCCGATGAAGCGACGGTCGGGGTGCGCTGTCTCGAGCACTTTTCTCCACCTTCGACACTGAGTGACCACTTGCTCGGTCTCGACGCTTTCGAATTCGGCGCCGCTCAAGGATTCCGGTCGGGGCAGGGCCGGCTCCATGGCGATGAGCAGCTTGACGTAAGGATGAATGACGGAGTCCGACTGGGCTCCGAGCGAGTAGCCCAAATAGACGGGCGGTGTGCGAACGCGCAGCGCCCCTTCAATCTTGCCGTTCCAGTAGAGAGTGGCGAAGGGTATTTCAATGGTACCCAGCCAGCGTTTCTCCACTTGTTCGTGCACGGTGTGCGCTTGTTCGCGATTGTCGCTGGGAAGTTTGCTGACGACTTGATCGTAAAGGTTCAAGTAGATGATGTCCCCGATGGTCTTCAAGGTCTCCTGCGAGAAGTCGTCGTTGGGCGCTTTGAAGTCGAGCAAAAGCATTTGCTGCCAGTTGGGGTTTCTTCCTTCGACAACTGACGTGCGAGCCGTCGATCCCTGGAACCAAACTTGAATAAACGGCTCCACTTTCGCAATATGCGCGGTGGCGGTTGTCGTCGCTGTCATCGCCGCCGTCTGGTCGCGAGTGTCGGAAGTGTTGCGCACCGGTATATTGCTTCCCGATTGGACGTTGATCAGAATGGATACGTTTTTGCCCGCGACGCCGTGCCTCAGCGCCGGCTTGCGGAATGGCTTGAGCTTTCTGGATAGGTCTTCAGGACCGAAGAGCGATCCCAAGGCGCCGGCGAAGCTTGGTATGGGGTCCTCGCGCACGACGTCCGAGTACGTTTTGCGCTTCTCGGCCTTGGAGAAGCGCTCCATGACCTGGGCGCGGATGAGAGTGGCGTAGCGATTGCCAGCGGCCCGCAGGCTGTCGATGCCCGTTATTGTTGCGTACTGTCGTTCGCGTTCCAATCGCTTCTCATAGCGCTGAAGTAGCTGCGGGTCGATTTCGTTCGAGTACGCCGGGATCATCTTCATGGAGCGAAACTCTGGCGCTTGATCTCGACGCAGCTGCAGCACCTTGAAGCGGAGGTCGTTGTCGAATTCTTCGTCGGCCGCAAGTCGACATTCTTGGAGCACCAGGCGGAAACATTCGAGCTGACTGCCGCCAGTTTGCTGCTCTGTCGCCGTCTTGCCGTACCACTCGATGTCCTTGAGCACGGACAAAAACTGCGCATTTATTGGATCGTTGGGATCGAACTTGGACTTTTGCAGCAGTTCCTGCAACTCTTTCACAGCCGCCATGTTCTTCGGATCGAGCTCTTGTAGGATGAGCTGAGCGTCGGACTGAGCGTGCGAGGGAGGAACCAGCGGAACTCCCGACTTGTCTCGGCCCCAAAGAGCGCAGCACTGTAGCACGCCCGAAGTACGCGGAATGAATGATTGCACGCCGTTCACGGGAAAAGTGACGAGTTCTCCGCTACCGGTGGCATTTCTCCACCTAGTGATAGTTCGATCGCTGCTGAATTCGATTTCTTCGAGCACATTATCCGAGTCGGTCACCTGCGAGATGCTGGGCACTGGCAAGCCTATGCTGGCCACNAAGTGATAGTTCGATCGCTGCTGAATTCGATTTCTTCGAGCACATTATCCGAGTCGGTCACCTGCGAGATGCTAGGCACTGGCAAGCCTATGCTGGCTACTTGTTCATAATCGCCCCTCACTGCCTTTTCCAAGACAATAATCTTGATCGATTGCGGCCATTCGTACACCTGAAAATCGAATCAAAGAGTCAAAGAGGGCAAAGAGGTAATGGAACCTGCAAGCTGTAGATTTGTCCGAAAGTCACGCAGAAGTCGGCATTCATGGATCGTGGCGCCGTCTTGCACACTTCGAGATCGTTGAAATAAATGTTCAAAATGAATTTGTGCTTCTCCACTTCGGCTCGGCGCTCTTTTTCGTCCGGAGGACACTGGTCGTTGGGAGTGATGACGGCGTCGTTGGTCAAAATGGGAATGTACATTGGTTCGTCGGGCGGTCGACGAGTGGCGTCAGCATTGTTGACAATTTCGTTCCAGACAGTAGCACGATCGAATCGCGGAGGGTTTTCGCCGGCTTGCGTTCGCGCCCATTCTTCGTATTCTTCTTCCCTTTCTTGCAGTTCGGCTTTGAGATCGGCGTCGCGTCGAACTTGCTCTTGCTCGACGTCGACAGCGCTCTGCCTGATGAGCATCTGAAACGCCGTGGTCGTGAAGCCTTGCGCCTGCCGCGCCTCGCGCAAGTGCCGCCATGTGTCCACCAGTTGTCTCAACAGGTTTCTGTCCATCATCTCCTCGTTATTACGACGTTTGCGCAACTCTCTCATTTCTTCTTTCAGAATTTTCAATCGACTCTTCATTTCCTCCATATTCCCTTCTTCCGCCGTTCTCATCAAGTACTCGAACTGAACGATGGCCTGTTTCACCGCGCCGAGACGCTGGTCGTTGTACACGGCTCGGTTTTCCTCGGTGCGCCTGAGGTAGCTTTGATAGAGCTGCAGCAGTCGCATGGCCAAAATGTTCTCCACATTGAAGAGGGGATGATGGGTGAAGAGCATTTTAGAAACGTCAATGTCTAGCTGGTAGATGCCGCTGACATTGGCTTGTCGGCCTTTTATAGCTTTCATATAGACGACGAGATCATCGCCGTCGTCCATATCGGGCTTCAGAGGGAAACTAGCCAAGCCGTCGCCGTCGATGCCGATGAGTCGGCCGTCTTCGCCGAACCAATCTCTGCCTCCGTTCTGCTCTCTCATCAACCGTTGCTCCAAAGCATTTAGACTCGCGCCCCGCGGCACCGATCCCACATAGAGACCTTCCTCTTCTAGTCGGCGCAGATCGTTTCCCATCCGACCGCTTTGCGCCGAAGTTGGCAGACGCGACGGGCTAAAGTAGAGGTCGTTTTCGCGCTTCAACTGCTCGTGGTGTGGTAAGATTGATGCTCGAACAAAGCGAACTAGCGGCTCGTCGATCTTTTCCGTAATCAAACGCGTCGTCTCATCGGCGCCTTCAGCGGCAACTGGCGCGTCTACGACCACTTGGGGCTCGGTCGGTTGGGCGTAGACCTTGGTGAAGAAGTCGTACTGTTCTACTGCGGATGGGAGCCGAACGGCGCGACCGGCGGGTTGTTGGCGACGCGCGCGTAGGGAGAGCTGATTCGACCGTTCGAGCGCTTCGGCGACTTTGGTCTCTTCGTCGCGAGCGTCGAAGGCCGTATCTTGGCGCAGCGTGCTCATGCGTCGCTGGAGGCGTTTGGTCAGTTGAACTGCGCCTCTCTTCTTTTCGACCGCCGTTTTGGCCTGTTGGCGAATGCGCTGCCGCATCGAACTCGATAAATCCACGTGTCCAGTCGCGGTGCTCGGTCGCGAACCGCCCGCTTCACCCTGCGCAATCTGGAATGACGAATTGCGAGAGTGCGAAGGGCTGAAAGATCATCATCATTCAATCGGTGGTTCTCAGAGTAAAGCTGCTTTAAATGCGACCTGAACATTTTGTCGCCACTTTGGCTCAACTGATCTTCAGTGGTCTCGGCTGCGGCGCCGGCACCTCCTCCGGCGCTGTCTTGTTCAAAGACTCGGGCGATTTCAGCATCTGCACTTTCATCGTCGATCCAACTGCTGCGTCTTGGTCGCCGCATTTGGTAGCTTTTCATTTCTAGCGCTTCGGAATCGCTGCCATCGCTCGCTTCAAAGGCCGACCGGGACTTGATCCTCGTTCGCTGAGCGGGAGGAAGCGGCCGACGCTTGCTGTCGGCCGAATCTTGCATCGCCGTATCGGACGAGCTGATTTCTTCGATATCGTCCGCCATTCTGTCAAGAAAAGTAAAGCTTGGACAGTCTGCAATGCAAAACGTAGATTCTTGCAGAACGTTTGCGCGCGCAGTCGAATTTCGGCTGTCTGTAATTTCTTGTCGCCATGGCAACTGTGCTCGCAAAACGGTCACTCGAACCAGGGGCCATACTACTGCACCAACACTCGAGTTTCAATTCCAGACCGTGATAATTGTGCACAGAATTAAAAAACTCGCAATTCGCTACGCCGAGTGATATAGGGCTTTGCATTATTTACCTCATAAGAGCACTTCAAATTGTCAGAAGAGAGAATTCATTAAAATACATATCACTGCAAAATGTTCTGATTATTCAATCAAATAACGTTAGTTTCTATTCAGCTGTTCGACATTAACGAGCAGCGTTTTTGGTAAAATTAGCGGCTTTGTAAAATCCCTTTAGATCGTAACTTCGTTTGTACTCAATCCTGTCGACTTTGCTCGGCACAAATGTTTTGAGTCTCGATACGAAAATATCAGCTGATTACCGTAATGAACAACGCGGCCAAAAGCAAAAAACGTGATAGATGCCAGAACTACGGCATGGAAGATGATAAAGGGGGCGCCGCGTGATGTTCGACCGGTTTCATAACTTCAATCTCAAGTCCTACTTGGGAGTATACTTGAGCGTTGCGCTGCAATATTTTCAATCGATTTTGAAATCGATCCAGTGTTTTTTATCCGTGCCCTGAGATCCATTCTTTCGTTCTTTCATGTGGAACGCAGCTTCGATACATTGTTCTTTGTCACGTTGCGCTATGTGCAAGGTGCTCTAGTTTCGTTTTAGAATAAATGAGAGCAAAACTGAATGTGGTTAATATCGGTCATTCCCCACTTTTCAACGTCGTTATAAGTAAGCTAAGGCGATAGGAGTAGGAACATGTAAAATTTTTCGGAGAGAGTTCGTTTTTCGCGGAACTTTTACTGTTTCGTTACTGTGGAGAAAAGCGGGGGTGTTCGGCTTTAACCTCATTCAATTTTCTCCGTTTCCTCCCATACATTTGTCGAGATCTGATAGGCAAGCGCGTTCGAGAATTTCATCAAATGGGGTTCGATACTCGCAAATAGTTGCGAGAACAAAACAGCGTTCTAATGATACTATCATTATTTCATTGCAGAAGGAGGATTGTCGCGCATCAAGGATGGGGTGTCTGGAATTCGAAGTAATTCCGGAAGTGTCGTTGCGAAACGAGCATGTGGAGTTCATGTTGGGTATGCCTCTGTGTCAGACAATTACTGCCCTACAAAACGCCGCTCGCCATATTCGCAACATCGAACTGACTTATTCTGACAAGGTTTGTTCCGTTGGTTTTTCTGTTTTTACATCCTTGTCTTGCTAAAATCATAAGAGAGCTTGCAAAAGAATGACTAATCGCGCAGTACGGTGCGAGAAAACAAGCGAATTGGTAGCGATTCGAGTTACAAACTTTTTGATTGCTGATATTCAAGTAGATTCATTGAGCAGAGTTAAAAAGTCATTGATGATTAAAAGATTGACATTTCTTTTGTTAAATATCTTATTATTTCGGTTGCTTTGATGCTGCCTAAGACCATTCATTTACAACCATTCATTTCCTTTTGTTTTGAAAAAAGAAATGTAAAACTGATACAATTTGCACCCATGCGGATGAAGAGCAGTAGAGAGTTATGGGTTGATATGAGCGGCGACTAAAGCTATGACAATTATTAGACATTCGTAGGCGTCCCGCTGTGTAGTAATCAATCTCAAAAAATAAACAGGAAAGACGTCACCTCAACCGATGCATACGCTGTAGTAGGATGGAGCAGGTTTTATTCGCGCATCACTTAACAATTTTAGCGATCAGCATAGCATGAAATCAACAAGATATCATTATTTTTATGATACTATTCTATAATTAGTACTATCTATTTGCAACTGCTCGCTAGATTCTTGAAATTTAAAATCAGTTTCATTTGATACTCTGTTCAATCTTTTTGAAATGCTGCTTTGGATGTTTATTATTTTGAGTCATATGGTTAATAATTTATCGTTAAAATGCGATTTGGTTCGATTTAGTAACTTTCGTCGCCTATTAGACTAGTTTGAGACACCACTTCAATCTTTAAATTCCTTTATGTCACTTATTTGTTTGAATTTTGCATTATATTCATTTAAATTTGTTTTTTCCGACAATGTCTTTGTCAACATTTTCATCGCGTAAGTTATCATTTGATAAAAATTTAAGGTATAGTTTCAGAATAAATCTTGATAAACTTCAACATTATGAATATCGCTGAGTACTCATTAATATTTATAAACTTTTCCGTTTAGGATCCACTTTCTCGCGATATTACCATCACACTAGCCAATGACGGTATCCGCCTCGTTTTCGACGCGCGGTGTCAGCAACTCAAGGTACCTTGCATTCCATTGGGATAAAATGTAGCGCACATATTCATTACTTTCAGCTCATCGAAGTCTACGATCTCAGTCATATAGCGCTCCGTTATTGGTTCGCTTTTTTATTAACCTTCTTGAAATATCGTTTCCATAATTTTATTTCCAGTTCTTCTTTCATCTCCAAGCCTACCGATCAAGCTACTGTCGCTAAAATCGAGTCGTCTTTCGGTGCCACTCATCCAGGGGGTATGTTTTTTTTGCCATTTTAATAAACAAAGAATCTATCGCATCTTCAAAGTTATCACCTTTTTGAAAAGCGCAATTAGTTTGTTAAAAATGAAAAATCCGCAGTTTTACATCGCTGTGAAAATATCAAGTGATGTATAGAGTTGCGCATTGGACCGGTTTCTCATCGCATACTTTACTTTAAGTCTCACTTGACACGATGCCAGAGCATCTCTTCAGCGCTTTAATTAAGTACTTGATGCGAAAGCGATTAATAATTTTATAGTGCTCTTTGCGATTTTTCGCTATCAATCTTTATTTTTCAGTGTACGACAAGAAATTGAAAGTTTACACGCTTAGCTGGCGTGGACTGTCGTTCTGCTTTTCGACTCCAAATGATGTTGCGCCTTCGCAGGTAAAATATCTCGTTCTAATAACTTTTATAAACTCTTTATATAGTCAATGGTTCTTCGTCAGTAACTTAAACTCCATATTTTGGTATTGCAACGATAATGTTAGCACGTGAAACATACTAAGCGCTGTCGCCTGAGGATAAATCATACGCGAGGAAACCGAATCAAAGGAAAATATTGACGAAAAAAGATTTCTGAACTGACTGCCATCGTAAAAAAGATATTTTAATAAATTTTTAAACTATATAAAATGAAATTGCACATATTTTGTCGACTCATCCAATACATTCATTGCTTTTAATCGCTTTTTCATTGTAGCAGTCGCCGTTTGCTCACGGACTGGGCTCGCTGCAGTTTCCTAATGGATCTTCTCCCGTCGTTGCCAAAATGTACATTTTCAATGGAGCAACCCTCGCCGACGCAAGGTTAGTGTTCAGGCATGCGCACGGAAACGAGGCGCATCAGTATCGCATGTTCGAGTCGAGTCTCCTGAATGAAAATCGGGATTTTGAATGAATAAATTGCGATACTCGCGGACATGCTAAAATGTTGCTCTCAGCCAAAACCGTAATGGAACTCTTCTGCTCAGTCTAAATACAGTTGTTATTCTATCGAATGAAAAGAATGGATTACAACAAAAAGTGAACGAGGTAGGATTGAGATAAAGTATTGCCGTCGCGCTCTCGCTGAGCGTAAAATTGTTTTGCATCTCCGCGAGTAGCACAATATCTTCAAAACCATTCGGCATCCCCGATTTCCAATTCAGCGACTCGCCTTAATCAGGCGACACTGACACGCCTCGTTTCTGCGTGGACGACAGTAATTGATTGCCGTGTCGTTCCCTTCGGTTCGTTGGCAAATCGAGTTATTGCAGAGTGGTCGATGTGCCGATCGAATGCTACGGTGGCAACAATCGACTCCAGTCGGTCGGAACAGTGAAAAGCAATGGGACCATTTCGGCCGTTGTATTCAATTTCTCAGCGGAAAGTCAGTTTTTCACCGAGATTAGTGGCATTATATGCAGAAAAAAGAATGCATTCTTTTCAGCGACTCGAACTCAAAGCTGCCTTACAAACTCTATCGGCACCTACACGCGCACGGTTTCTTTCGGCGATACGGAAGATGTAGGTTTACACAGCATTCGTTGTAATTTATCAAGGAAGCTAGGGGAAAATTTACCCGGTTATTTAGAAGATCACCACCGATTTCCATGTAACTTTATTGACACCCCTTATTTTTTCGAATTTTCCGATTCTCATTAGGTGATTAGTTCTCTCCGCGCGCCTAACCTACAGAAAAACGTGGATAAGAGTAGAATTTCGGGGTTCAGGCTAAAGCTGCACCAATCCTCATTTACACAACGTGGACCTATGGAAGATGGCAGTCAAAAGTCGCCTCTATCTCCGCCTTCCACTCTATTGTGAAAATTTCTCTATTAATAGTATGAAATCTCGCCAGGCACCGTATTGGGCAAAAATAAGCTCGCTTTTCGGCACTTAAACACCGTTTTTCACCAAGAATGAATTTTGGTTTTTACATGTGTAAATTGATCGAAGCAACCTTATTCAGTCTAAGATTTCCTATTATCTATCGGTAAAATTGCCACAATATATAAAATTCCTCCACAAATCAGCGCGTTTTCAGAGCGTCCTATCCGCGCTGGGCAGTCCGTCTCGAGTGTTCCTCAAGTCGGAAGACAAAATGCGCATCCACCGTCCGTCGGGCGACCGAATTCGCGAGTTGGACGGGACAGACTTTTTCTTCAACTACTTTTCGATGGGAGTGGTGAGTCGCTTTATTAATCGGGTGACTGTGTGTCGCGCGTCGATAAACGTCGGCGAGGCACATCGGCTTGGCGATGCGTGCCGCGAAAGGTCCGACAGCAATCCGCCAAATAGTCCTCCTGCTTGCTCGCTGCGCCCCTCCGTGTCACTGCGCGTTTCACGCTCCGCTCCCTTCCAATGCCACCATGTAATATCCATTTTTATTCACCAAACACAAAACAGTCGCAGAAACTCAACAAGTATACGGTAGTATACTGTAATGCTACTTCTATTTCACCGCTCAATCGCGCCAAACCATATGTATACTCGCAGTTTTTCAATCAGTGAGGAGAAAGCGAGGTAGCCGCCGTATTACGTGTACAGATTACTACAAAGATGCGCTGTCGCTTTTGAAATTCGAGCTATTCAAACAAAGCGCGCTCTTCTGACTGATGGGAAAATTGCGGGCATACGAGTACTTGAGCGAAACTTCTACGATTCAAAAATAACAGGGGAACTAGATTTCACTCAGCGACGACGACAGAACAGCCATGAACAGTAAAGCGAAAAATATTAGATCAACTGTGCAGTGCCGCAGTACAATGAGACCGATCACAGCCCGAGAAAAAAAGCGCTGAATACACACTGGTGAAGTAATCTCAGAAGAGACGCTCGTCTTTCTGACTGATTGGCAAAGTGGACGGTGGCGTGTAGGGACTAATCGGACTGATGTCGGACGAGGATGGATCCAAATTGTTCGGATTGAGATGGCAGCGCGAGTCTTCGCGCGTCTGATAAGATCCCTTGTGGCGCTGCTCGCGCGTGTAGCACGTTGCCGCTACGACGACCGCCGCGAGAAGAATAGCTGCCAGCATGCCGGCTAGCAATATGCCCAACTCCGACGCCTGCGACAAGCCGTACGACGCCCCGAATAGCACGGCGCAGTCCAGCGGTCGCGTCAACGAAGCCACCGTCTCGTTCCGCACAGCCGGCGGCGTGCTGCATCGAACGCGATCGTAGCCCAGTGCCGACCTGCGCTGATAGTTGTCCTTTCGAAGCATGTAGTCGCGCATCGGGCCCAGATGGCAGCGGCAGTCCCAGGGGTTGTCGTTCAAATAGACTGTGTTGAGGTAGGTGATCGCGTCGGGCATGGTTGTCAGCTCGTTGTTGGACACGTCGAGCGTGCGCAGATCGCCGCCGAATAAGCTGGCAACTTCTTCCGGGAAAACGTCCAGTTCATTCCCGGAGAGATTGAGAAAGGCGAGTCGTTCGAATTCCAGCGGCAGAAAATAAGGAATAACAGATTTGCCGATTTGCGCCGCGTGAAGTCCCTTCAGTTTGAGGCCACGAATAGCGTCGGAACTGATGGTTTCGAGCGGGTTGCCCGACAGATGGAGGATGCGGAGGGTTTTCTGAGCGACACCCAGGGCGCTGGAGTCGAACTGCTTGAAGTTGTTGAAGGAGAGGTCGAGCTCGTACAGAGGCAAGCTTTCAAAGGAGAGCGGCTGCAAACTTTCCCCTGGAACCGTCGCGTTGACGGAGTAGCAGTCGCCCAGCTTGTTGTAGGCCAGCGACAGCGTGTGAATGCTAAATCCGCAGAAGGCGCAAGGAGGAATGGTGGCGATCGAGTTGCCGCTGAGGTCGAGCGAGGTGAGATTGAGCAGCGGCTTGAGGTCGATGCTGCGAACGTAGGAGAGATCGTTCCATCCGAGACCAACGGTGTGCAGCCGAGGCGCTTTGTCGAACTGCAGTTCGTCGAGCGTCTTCAGGCGACAGTGGTTGACTTCGAGTCGAGTGAGATTGGGCGCGTCGATGAAGAGCGTTGAGAGATCGTGCGGCGTCGGCCTGTTGCCGTCGAGAATGAGCGTCTCCAGTCGCGCCAGGCCGCTCAGAAGATTGTTCGAGAAGTGCGTCATGCCGTTGTGCGCCAGCGAAAGCGACCGCAGACTTCGCAGTCGACTGAATACTCCAGTGGGCAGACGTTGCCGATGCATCCAGTTGTAGGACAAGTCGAGATATTCGAGGTTCTCCAGGCCGTCGAACGACGACTCCGACGCGTACTCGATGCGATTGCGCTGGAGATTCAAAGTGCGCAGTGCGGTCATTCCTCGAAAGATGTGCTTGCCGAGCGACGGCAGACCGCAGTTGACCAAGTGCAGTTGCCGTAGCGTACTGAAGCGCGCAATGTCTCCATTCAGACTGAATTTGTTCTCGTTGTCTTCGGGGCCGATAATCTCCAGCACGGCAACGTCCTTGGGAATGTGCCTGAATATTGTTTGGAGCTTGATGTCGGTGATGCCGCCGCCATTGCAAGTGACGTGCAGGCCGTAGTCGGTCCTTTCGCAGTCGCACGTGGACGGGCAGTCGTCCGTTTTCTGATCGAGGCTCATCGCCATGCTGAGCGCTGTCGCCGACAGCAAAAGCACCGTTTCGATCTTCATCGCTACTGAAATACGCCAATACATTAGTCTGAGTGGGACCGTGAACAATGGAGCGCGCGCGTATACACCTTTACCGCTCTCGCCCTTGATCCAAAATAGTCGGCCTAAAAACAACGGCGAGCACAGGATCTGCGTCATCGCGAACTGAACGGAAGGCGCGATGACAAGACGAGAGAGGCTGGCTCGGCCCTATTCCGGTAAACACCGGACGGTATTGGCTTTCGGCTGGAGCATCGGGGCACCGAAGCGAGGCGCCCTTATACACTGTGTTGGCCACTGTGTCCACATTGCACACGACCGCGACCCACCCACGACCAGCGTTTCGGGGATGGGATGGTCACCGGGGTTATTTGTTCGGTAACCGATCCGGCGCGCTCACTGGCGATTAGATCGCTTAGGATATCCCTGGGGTGCCTTGCAGCGCCGCTATGGTAGGACAATAAGTGAGCGAGAGTCCTCTAGCCATCCATTCGACAGCGAGTTCAATAATGGGAAGTAGTGAGTCGATGCGTGTGGGCGCGCATTTTTGATCCGAGCCGAGCGCTAAGTGAAACAACGCAACGATGACGGCGAATCGATGACGCATTATGGAGCCGAAAGTTCTCACGAACGAACGGAGACAAGGGCGTTGGAGCATTTGATCAAAGCAATCGATTGTACAAATAGTAGCGGCAAGAATAGCTTCTTGACGCGCCGTTTTTCGGACTACAGCAGCAGAGGATGAGAGAGAGGCTAGCACGAGCGAAGGCGCGAAGCCGGGGGATTAACGCGCGGTGGGTGCGGATGGACAAAAGGACGGCCGGGTTGTACCGGCGGATGGACGCGTTTATTTATTCGCGCCGACACTGACCGACGGAAGGGCGCCAAAAGAGGCAGGCGGCGGAATTGTCGACCGAACGGAATCAAGTGCGGCGCGGAGCAAGAAAAGCGGTTGTGCAGGGTCATGCACGCAGGTGGACGGCCAGATGTTGTCCTCTCTTGGCCATGGCCGCCGGAGCTATCGCCGCCGGAGCCGCCGCCACCACCGCCGCCGTTGCCGCTGCGGAACAACGACAGCTTCGACTGCCTGCTGTTCGGGGACGACGGCTCGACGCAGCGCAAGAAGCCCAACTGCTCGGCGAACGGATTACGCCGTGCGCGACGCCAAGAGACGCGATTGGCCGTCTAACGAGCCCCAAAACGGACCGCCTCCCGTCCACGGACGCAAGTCGATTGTCCAATTCCACGCCGTCCAAACAATAGATGCAAACCGAGACGACGATCCGCCCTACACGGCCGAGCGCGCCAAGTCTTTGTGCGCTTCGTTGCGCGTTGGTCAAGCGGCTCCGGTCGACCGTCGCCGTTCGCGTATATTAATATTAGCCTCTTGGTCGGCTCATAAAGGCGGCGTACTGTCAGCGGCGCTTACCCAACCGAGTGATGGATAGGGCCGCGGAACCCCAGACGTGCGATACGTCCGTCGGATCGAGTCGCTCGCGCGACCGCCCGGCCAAGAACACGACGCACTCACTCGGCTCGGGTTCGGCTTCACACGACGCATGGCGGAAGGGGATGGGGGAAACGGGAAGGGATACACCGCATGGAGTTGTACTAATCAAGGATAATTCGGGGTCGACGGCGCGCCGATGGCGGAAACGGCCGTATAATACGCGTGGACGATGGTCAGTTGGCGATGGTGGGTCGGCGATGGTCAGTTGACGGTCGCGTAAACCGTTCGGTTACGGTCGGGCGGGCTGTGCCGACGGTTTGCGGTCGGCGCCAACGAGGCGCACAATGACGCCGCGGGTGTGCGAGTTGGCGGTGATTTAAGGCCGAAGCGACGCGGATCAACAATCGGTGATGGCGAGCAAGGGGCGATTTGTCACCGCACGACGTCCATCTGCGGCCGTTCTGACGGCGCGATGACGGCGACGGCGGCGGCGGCGATGGTCGGTCTTGGTGGTCAATCTTGGTGGTCAGTGGTGATGGTCAGTCCTGGTGGTGGTCAGTCGTGGTTAGTGGCAGAGAGTGGCCGGGTGGTAGAAGCGGCCGCCGGCCAACCTACGAGGAACTTGCAACGGCAACATTGGCCTCTCAACGGCTCGATGGCCGATGGCGCTTGACGGATGGCTGCTCCGGTGGGCGGCGGATCGAGTCGGTGTTGGCCGTCGAAGCGTCAGAGCGCGCCGTCCTAAGCGATGGGCTTGTAAACACTCTTGAGTAGAAGGCGCGGCGATGACGAATGACCGCTCGCCGATTCGATCGGCGTAACGAGCCGTCGCCTCTCGTCTCGGCCGACCTCGCCGGAAACGCGTTCGACCTCGCCCGGGCCAGCGAGATCTAATAAGCGAATAGCTTGGCCAAAGGCGCTAATTACCGAACCGCGTTAAAGCCGTCGCCGCCGCGCTGTTGCGTGGTCACCGTTGTCAATTAGAGCAATCGGAGGCTGACGGGCTGACGGGCAGTCGGGCCGTCGGAGAGTCCACCCCGTCCGGCGTAGAGCCGATTCATTTGCCGGACGCGAACGGTCATTTCGGCGGCTAATCGGCCGTCGGCGCCGCCGCAAATCGACGGGGCTTGGCCGTGTCTCTCGTCCCTCACCAATGCACCTGTCTTCGTTTCGATCCGATCGGACAAAGCGACCGGAACACGCGCTAGAGGGGGGGACGACAAAATAGCCGAGGCATCAGGTAAACGCTGCTGCTGTCGTCGTCGGTCGACCCGGGTCGGCTGATAATAATTAGCTATGTGCGACGTCCGGTGCCGCATTGTCGTAGGCCGGTCGGACAACGGTGGTCACTATCGGTCACTGTTGGTCACCATTGGTCACTATTGGTCATCACAATACAATGAGGGTATCATTGGCCTGAACAGGCAATGTTTACTGTTTACCGCAGCAGGCCGGCTGATCGACGGACTTCACAACGCGAAATAGACCGCACACGCACCCGTTGATTCGATTAGGCGCAATTCATCATACGCGGCTTGTATTGCTTCGTTTCGTCACCCCCTCCCCCACCCCCCTTCTCTCGTCTCCCTTTCCCAGTACCCCACTGTACTGGCGTGAACGATTTATCAATATCGCGTTCCCTGCGATGCGCACTGACCCAATGAGCACGGTTGGCTGGGCATTGTTAACTGATTGCATTTCATTTGAAGGATATTCTGTTCGACAGTCGCACTCGTCGAGTCCAGAAATTCGTGCTGCATACGAATTATCCCGGTCACTTCGACTTTGGCATGTGAGTTGATCGCAA
>NIUQ01001792.1:0-26908 GCA_002796945.1 Plectus sambesii
CGCTGGACTGAACTGACGTCAGTGTAAAAACTCTCTCTATGCAAACATATCACAAGACAGCTTGTAACGCATGCTATGAATGTAGAGTAACTGTACACGGGCAGATTTGAAAAGGCTTCAACCAAAAATGGTAAAATATTCGAAATAGTCATGCGCTGACTTTGAGCTGAAGTGTAAAATACCTCCAGCACTAACGACTTACCATACTTTTCGCATGGGTAACTTTGAGTTGAAATTGAACATCGTACATACCGGACTTTGATACTTTATATGGCACCGTTGGATAGCCCAGAGTCAGGGGAATAATCTTAGGGTAACTTTCACTTAGATAGGAATTGTGAACTAGTTTTTGCCGAAAAAGTCGAAAAACTAAAAAGCGAAAAAATGCGACCTGTTTTTTTCTTGCATAGCTTTCTTAGTTTTGAGCCAATTTTAAAATTTCGATCAGTTTCAGATTCTTCTCAGCATTTCCTTTCGAATGGTGTATAGAAACAAGGGTTTTGGTTTTGTTACTGTAGTTAGCTGATCAAGTTTAAAATTCCCGCCATATCTCGACACGAAAATATTTTCGAAAAATTCTAATGCGTTTTTCGAAAATCCCGACTTAAACTACCCCTGGATAACAAATTTCATCATAATCTGAGACCTTTTTGTAAACTGTGCCAAGGGAAGCTTGATGCTTAGAAAAAGCCTCTCCTAATTCAGGAGCACCCTTGAAATAAAATATGAATGAAATAATTATTTAGGGACCGCTTTTATTCTAACGGCATGAAAGTAAAATTCTTATAAAATTATCTCCCCCAGAACTAGGGGTATCCCTAGCTTATGGTTTATTAATATTTGCTACAAATCTCCTGAGTGCGCTGATTGTAAAAAATCATAATTTATCAAAAACGCAAAATTTTTGGGGCACCCTATATTTCTGAGTCCAAGGAGTATTAATATTTTCATTTGGATGGGGGACAAAGTTATTTGCAGTTGCGGAGTAGAGTAGAATTTGTCAACTTAGGGTACACACTGTATTTTGGTCTAATATTATTAGCACTTTATTTCTTGTATAGGAAGTGTTTTGCGATGACTCAAATATAGGGTGGCTTTGGAGACCAAAAAAACATAGGCCGCATTTGGAGTCCTTATAGGGCGCGTTTAAATTCCTGTCCTAAATAACTGCACAAAACAACTAACTCAGTATTAGTCAAGCATGGCGCGCAAGGCCTGACAGTTGGGAGGGGCTGGGCTTGGTCACTCTGACTTAAGGCGGGTCTAGCGGATCATAAATCGCCTGCGCCGCGAAAGAGATTCCCGTGGGAACATTGCGCGACTTTAACGCGAAAAATTCTTTAAGTCCAACAGCTGACTCAAGCATCTGGATTGCCCCCTGTTTGAGACCCTATAACTTTCTGTTCAAGAATGTTTTTGCCAAGTTCTTGCATTCTCCCAATAGGGGAGTTCTAGTTTAACGTTTTGCAAAAACTAACGTGAAAATTCATTAAGAATCAAAAGAAGGCATTGGTCTAATGATCTGAATGAAGAATAAGTAAGTAGTAGGTTCCCTAGCGTTTATCCCGCTGAGCCGCAGGTCCACTTTTTCGGGTCCTCCAAGGAAGGCCGTTATCAGTACGACACGTGCTCTTCTGGTCAGCCATCAAATGCCTGACACCAGGAGCCCAATCAGAGATTGAAACTTATTTGCCAATCGCGGCGGGGAAACGACCCAGTGTGCGTCTACCCTATGACGCGTTAATGAGCTAGCTCATTAACCACTGGACCACCACACCAGCCATTGATCTTATTAAAGAATGGGATGGTAATATGCTCATCGAAAAAAGCATCATAGAAGACATCAGAAATGTGTGAATTTGTAAAGTGGTTATTCTTCTGAAAGTTCAAGTTCAGAGCTACAACTTGCAATAAAAATTAACTTAATTCAAGACTATGATTAATTTGACCTTGAGACCACCCACAGTGCAAAAATTTGCGAAAACTGAATTTACTCAATACAAATGACTTTTTTTAACGCCCAATGAGCGCAAACAACAAAAAAGAGCAAGAAAATCTTCCGTGATTGATTTCCATAAGTTTTTCGAAACCCCCCAAAATTAGTGACATCATGGGCCTATTTCATGAAACTGTTGCAAACGCAACTCGGCAATTCTGCAACTGCAACAGTTTTATGAAACAGAAAGTTGCAGAATTGCGTGATGACGATGCAAATTGCGGCGCGATTCTGCAATTCTGCAATTGCAATAGTTTTATAAAATAGGCCCCATGTATGTCATGTCACGTGAACACATTTCGTGAACATGTCACGAAATCTGAGACCTTTTTGTAAACTGTACCAAGACTCTGATCAAAAAGCTCGATTCTTAGAAACAGTCTCTCTTAAACGGAAAAACGTGTAGGTAGTACACAGGGTAGCCCAAAATAAACAAGATTTGGTGATATTTTTTTGGCGTAATCAAGCTCCGACATTTATTAGTCGATTGTAGTCTGAAGTGTGTAGTATCGATTAGTGGAGTTTTCGAAAAATTATACGGGTACTTTGGGTACTTTGTGAAGTCATACTGTAGCTCAAAAGCAGCTCTGCAAAACTCTACTACATATATGAGTTAATAACTTTGCAATTCTTAAACGGATTTCGTTCAAACTTTGCACACTGTTTAAGCTATAGTATGGGAAAAACTAGCCAAAAAAACTTGTGAATTACCCATCTGAAAACAAAGTTGTAGCCCTCTGAAGTTGTCGGACTTTTTCAGCTGACGCAGGTGATTTTCGTTGAGGGAAGTTTACGGCTGAATTTTACAAAGAATTCTGGACAATTTTTATTTTTCCAAGTGAACCTGTTTCTGGGCTATCCTAATCAAAAGCGCTTTTACGCCATTTCCTCATTTTACAATTTTCGACCATTGAATGCATGCGCAAACAATGGTGTTAATATGCGTGGGCTGTCAGACTTCAAAGATCAAAGATTGGAAAATGAGAAAATAACGTAGAAACGTTTTTGTTATGGATTTACGAGGCCATGACACACAAGAAGAACTAACAATATCAAAAGAATTTCAAAAAAGTTGACCACAAACTTTATAAAGAGTGGCTCAAAAAAAACCTTTGCTGCTATTTTGCGGAGAGTGAACGGATTTTTTCGAGCTTGGTCTCAATCGATAGGGCTTGGCTTAAACTTTCAAAAAAACGTGGCGAAGTTTAAATATTTTTCGGGGGACAGCTAAAGTAACCGAAAACCAACTGAAAGGCACTCTTTTTTGGTCGACTTTGACCTCTTGTAACTCACTCGCCATTTATCCTGGTGACTTCAAACTTGGCAAGGGTCTTCCGACCAATTTTGCAAATGCCAGGCATCTTATATAGCTTAGCGGCACAACTGTATCCAGAGATATTCGAAAAAACATTTTTAGTCAAAAAAATTGCTCAAGTTAGAGACCTCAGATTTCGGCAATAAAAGCAGTTACCGAAAAAATCATTTCACTTTCAGATACTAGGGTATGTCAAGTTTGTATTCCCAAAAAGTTATGTTATTTCATGCACCTCCATTTTTCTACCCCATAAGAAGAGTCATAATTTGTCTTAATCTTAATTTCATCAGCCGAGCGCTACCGCGCTCGGCCTCGTTCCTGTTTACTTTTGTATGCGCGCGGATTTTTGTACTGAGCGCAAAAGTTGGATCATGAGGAAGCGCTCGACAGAATTCGACGATCTGTGGTCCAAAAGATTAGTCATCGTGGTGCACCTCATCTACGAAAAAAAATCGCAACGAAATCAGATCGTTTTCTCGCAATTTACAAAAAACCCTCTAAGTAGTGGACTCAGTCTCTGGCTGCCTGGCTGGCTGCGCACCTTTGAACTGGCGCACATACCGTATCACAAACAGTCTGCAACTGGAATTAAAATTTGTATTGGGAATTGCCTCCATCGCTCCTCTGTTACAATGCAACCGCCGTGTCGCCACTTTGCTTCGAGCAATACAGCCCTAGGCTAGGAGGCGGAGCTTCGTTATTCTTACACTATAGATAGTCCAGGTACGAAAAAATTCATAGATTCAAAGCAGGCTATTTTTTTGCATTTTGTAGCCCTGAAGTTGAAGTTTCATAAAAGTACTAATCTGGCAGTATTGGACACTAACTGGTTCCATGGTGCTTTCTCGAAGAGCATTTTAACATACTATTCTTCATTTAGATCATTCAATCCATGCCTTTTTATAATTCAAGATGGATTTTTTAATTTTTTTTTGCAAGAAGTTTGGGTAGAACTCTTCTATCAGAAAAAAGCAAAATCTCAACGAAACCTTACTGAATAAAAAAATTAAAGGTCTCAAACAGAGCCCCAAGTGTAAGACAATTTTGACCACATTTTAAATTACCACTCGGATTCCACAGCGGTTTTTGGAACTGAAACTCCGCCCACTTCAAGCCCCTCTCCCCCGGGGGTACATCTCTAGTCCAAATTTCACATTTAGGCGTTATCGAGTCAGAAGAGTCAATACATTTTATATTTGGCTACCCTATAAAATTTTGCATTTGAAAGTGAATGATTCCAAAAGATTTAATTTTTTGGATCTCACATTACCTGAATTGAAGCAAGAAAACGTTGTAAATTATTCTTCCTTATTTTTTGATCAGTGCCCAAGAGATTATGAAACAGTTTGACCAAGGTTTTAGTTTATAAAGAGTGTTCAAAGTATTTCTTGAAGTTTTTAAATCGATGTATAACATTTCCACTTCAATAAGGACATTTTCCAAACCAAGTCTGACAGTTTTCAAATCAAGTCAGTCACTTTCCAAATCAAACAGGACACATTTTATCATTGATATTTTATTTTTCTTAATTAACAAAAAAGCAAACTTTTCATGTGAAATAAATCAAATTTTTGTACAAGGAAGCGCAAAAAAGAAACAAAATTATCTACTCAGTTTACAAAATGCTGTCCAGTTACTGCCGCTGTAAGCTTAAACATCATATTGATCACGTAATTCACACAACCCTGCTGCGAAACCGTGCCAACTTTCTTGAATAACCTCACTCAACATCTGCTTGCCCACTAGGCCGCTTAAGATATGCTTTGCCAATGCCTTTACCTTTGAGAACACGTTCTCTGCCAGATTCAACATGTACAAGTATGGCAACAGGAACTCCAACTCATATTGCAAGCCAGCCAAATCTCTTGCAGTTCACGCGTCTTGTGGATGCAGGCATTGTCCAAGATCAGCCATGCAACATTTCTCTCCTCCCTTTCATGCAGATGTGTGATGAGCTCACGGATGGAGGTGCAGAACCACACGCCATTGCAGGTTCCATCGTTGATAATCTTTGTGTGGACGATAGCCTCATTACTCATTGCAGCAATCAGCGTCACCATGTGGCCTCTAACCATTAGTAGTATAACGTTTGCATGTGAAGCTCTTCTTGAGTGAGCCTGCATCCTTTGTAGGTGTAGTTTGAAGCCACTTTCATCAATGATGATGCACTTCACCTTGTTCTTGGGCATGTGTGTAGAGAAATCAAGGGCGTAGGCCTGCCAGCTTGCTATTGTTGCGGCGCTGTTGACGCAGTCGAGCTTATAGTGGCACTTCTTGAGCATTATCTTCAGCTTTGCAAGCCCATTGAAAATTGTTGACTTGCTCAGAACAATCTGGTCCTCTTTGAGCTGCTGCTTGATCTGCTTTAAAGTAGCCACTGGGCATCATTCGATGTCCTCTTCAATGCGCTCCAGGATGTCAGGAGTCAGCTTCTGTCTGTGACTGCCTCCACAAGGGCGCTGGATGATCATGCCTTCTCATTTGTAAGTGGCGATGATGTTTCTTGCTGTACTTACATTGACGCTAGCGACTTGGGCAGCCTCTCGGATGGCTTTCCCCTTGACCAGTGTGAACTTGATGAGGATTTCCTTCTGCGCCAATGTTCTATGCTGGCGTTGTTGTCGATTCAGGGGCGCGATGTTCCGCTGAGCACTCATAGTTGGCTATTGATAGGGAAGTAAAGGGAAGAACAACAGCAGCAGCAAAAAAGGGCTTGAAAAGTAATCGGGAGGAACATAATAGAATAGGGTAGAAGTGGTTCAAAGAGCAATTTTAATTGTAGTAGAAACTCATGTGCCCTGAGGGCATACCCTTATATAGGGTTGAAGAAAATTCCAGAATGTTCTAGAAACTTCCAATATGAAATATTCTCAAAAGTTCCAGTACATCAACGAAATTTTAGACAGATTTTCATTATTAAAATGTAGGTGTTATGTGTTTTTAAAATGTGTCCTATTTTATTTGGAAAGTGTCCGATTTGATCAGGAAAGTGTCCTGGTTGGATTGGAAAATGTCTGACTTGGTTTGGAAAGTGTCCTGGTTGGATTGAAAATTGTCCAGCTTGGTTTGGAAAATGTCCTTATTGAAGTGGAAACGGTATATCTCAGCTCTGGGTAATCTGATTGCCTTGAGCAAGAGCTCGTTTGAAAGCTGAGGCCTGCGAGATTTGTATGGCGCACATTTGGATAATTTTCAGAAGTCCCTCTTAGGAGGGCCCCCTGTTTTTAGAAACTGGGTGGTTCTCATCGCAGATCAGGCCAATGGGTACGATCTTGAGCTCGTTTGAAAGCTCAAACGTTCGAGAATTTAATGACATTTATATTTAAAACAATTATAAAACTTGCACTTAGTGCTCGTCAAGGAAAAATTTACGTTAGATGAAATATTAGTTCTGAGCACCAAAACAGTAAAAGATTTTTCGACCGATTTTAAAAAAAAGGGAGCCCCTAAGGGGCCATAAAGAATTTCTGGATGTGTGCCATTAAAGTCTCAAACGTTTAAGCTTTTGAACAAGCCCAAGGTCGTCGCACCTATTAGGCCGATTTGCGATGAGAACCGCCGAATTTCGAAAAATAGGGGACCTCCCCAAGGGGAACTCCTGAAAATATGCCAAATGTGCGTCAAACAAATCTCCCAGGCCTCAGCTTTCAAATGAGCTCTTGCTCAAGGCAATCGGATCACCCAGAGCTGAGATACGATACATCGATTTTAAATGTTCTAAAAATACTTTGAACACCCTGTAGTTTATTACTTAAATTATTTTTAAAATTTTGCAAAACTTCAACATCATTCATTATCAAAGTTATTATTTGCTTAAGTAATGTTTCGTTTTACTGATTTCATTGTGTAAAAGACTGATTATATGTGACAAGAAAAGCTGTTATTTAACTTACGATGATGATTTTTTATTTTGCATTGCATGAAGCGTTGCGAAAGATAAGAGATGGTTGTTCGTGAGTTGGTGCCAATTATTGATTGCCATTATTGGCAGACCATGATATAAAGCATTTAAATTCGACCCTAGCACTATTGGAACTGCGCCCATTGCAAAAGCTTCCCAAGTCCTGAACGCATCAAGGCCAGATCCAGGTGGACTCAAAACAAATTTGGAATTAGCCAACCGTTGCAGATAACTGCTAAAAGGCAGATTTGTATTGTTTTCAACAAATACATCCAAACCTTTGCAAGAAATGGCATCTTCAATTAATTCTTTGATGATAGCTCGAATTTTAACGGTATTCTTCACATTTGAATAAACTGCAATCTCTCTTTTATGAAATGGCACCAAATTAAGTACTTGATTTTTGACAATATTGTGGACATTTTCGGAATATTCGTTATTATATCTCTCGTCATCATTGATGCCTAATGGAATTAACTTGATTTTGCTGTGAGTAGTTTGAACATTGACAGTAAACCAAACAGCAAGGCGTTCAGAATTTAACAGGTCAATAAAAACACCTAAAATAGAAATAATACACGGTTATTATTAAATTTTGTTGTTGCTTTATGTATAACTCGCTGCTTGAATGTATTACTGCAGTAGTTTTCTTTGTGTTCAAGCTGGACAGGGTATCACAAAATAACGTGCACCCCCTCTAGAGGGTACTTTCAGACATCGTACGCACAAGTTCTATATACCGTTCGAAAGAGCATAAAATTTTGTATTTATGGCTATACTGTCGGGCCTTAGCCGACTATTATAAATTCTTGTATGATAAGTGTGAGAATACGTTATCTGTATATCTCAAGTCGCAGTCTGGTGAAGAACAAGAATGGCATTGAGATCGTCTATCGCCCATCTTCGTGATTACTATCAAGAGTTACAGTTGTAAGAAGTACATTGATATCAATTTAGATCTATGTTGTGGAAACTACGTGTTAGATTATATCTCTTTAAGCCATGTATTCGATGTTCTTGTGTTAGGCTAAGACACTTGTTTTTCAAGGCTACCTGTCGGTTTTAACATGATTTATGTGTCTGGGTTTTGTTGTTTGTCACGCAAACATGTGTATATAAACTGTCGATATACTAACTTAGATGCAGTGGATGGAAAGTGTTTGTTGGGTAAATAAAAACCTTCTGAAGACCTTCGTACTACATCTAAAGCCCGACAATGTTCTCAGGAATATTGGTACAATACGAAAGGCGGAAGATATGAATGAAAATACAGGGTGGACCAAAAGTAAGGAAACACGTTTGATGATGAATAACTCTAATAAAATGCAACTAAATTTATTGCGGTTTATTGCATCTTGTAGAGCTCTATTTAATAAAAATTTTCCTTTTTTAATCTTTAAAATTGATCCATCTTTCGTTATTTTATGCTACTTTGAAAAAATACGATATTTTTTTAAGCACTGATCCTGACGGAAAAACCGTGCGAATGCATTCTTTTTTGCTTTCACTTGAGATTTCTCCATAGCTAGCTGACAGATTCTAATGAAACTTTACACACTTGTAGAGGAAAGGCTTGGCTACAAAATGAGCAGTAGCTCATGAAATTATGATCATCCTATGCTGAGATAATTGATCACAAAGCAGATGATGTCAGAGAAGCCGACAGTTTTCTCTTTCTGATTAATTATCTCAGCACAGGATAATCAGAATTTCATGAGCTACTGCTCATTTTGTAGCCAAGCATTTCTTCTACGAGTGTGCAAAGTTTGACAAGAATCTGTCAGCTGGCTACGGAGAAAGCTTTACTGAAAGCAAATAAGTGCATTTGAACGGTAATAGTAAAATGCGCTATTATGAAGTAAAAATTATTTCATTCATATCTACCGCCTTTGGGATTGTATATAAATTCCTGAGAACATGGGCACAAATACAGAATTTTACGCTCTTTCGAATGATATATAGAACTCACGCGCATGATGCCTAAAAGTACTCTCTAGAGGGGGTGCACGTTATTTTGTGACACCCTGTAATTCGCTGCTGTGCCAACTACTGCGTTCGCTTATATTCTAACAGGTGCTCTTTTAATAGAGGTTATTCAGAGCCGTTATTACGTACATAAGTTGATTGCTTTGTTTTAATTCACTAAAAAAGAAAAAATGCATATCAGGCAAGCATCGCGTGAAATTAGGACGGATTCCCTCTTCATAAAATCTTTTTATAAGGCGAACTACCGGATGTCCCACATAAGCGTACACAATTTTCGTTGCTTAAAATTTTTTCATTTCATTCAATTTCTGTGAAATTTTGATTGTACAGTAAGCAGTATTTTAAATTTTAACGATTCAAATTTCTTTAGATTTGACTCTTTAAATTTTCTTCATACAGGGTGGGTGTCTCAAAAAAAACGACCCAAGGGTGTTATCTCAAAAAAGACCTCGAGGCACGCCAAACTGCCTACCACATAGGATACCCCTAGCGTGGACCTTCGTATTGAGGGGGCAACCGGGGGTCCCGCCCTGAAGGCGTGCCTGATAAAGGCCAAAAATTAGCATATGCCCATACCCGAAATTTCACTTTTTAATTTTTCTAAGGCGCAAAATGTGCGCGATCTGATCGGAAGCTATTGAAAAATTTTCCTGAGTCAGAGACACATAGATTGATATGCTGAAGTCTCTATTTACTCTCAGGCTATCTTTGCAGTGAGTCTGACATCTGAACTCCATTGAAGGGGTTTAGTATACGAATATTTTTCGTTTTGTGCAAGTTACAATGATTCCTTTTGCTTGTTTTTGTGTTTAAAACAACACGAATAAGCAAATAGCGTTAAAAGATTGCACTTTAAATAATATTATCAAAATTTTATTGATCAGATTGGTCACATAGGCAGCACCTTGACACAAAAGCCTGGTTTTGTATGCTTACCATTCAACAATGAAGTTCGGAGCACTGCGCATATCAATCGATGCGTCTCCGCCTCAGGCACATATTTTTATGACTTCTGATCACTTTGCGCTTCGGAAATCAAAAAGAGTGTAATTTCAGACATGGGCATTTGTAAATTTTTGGCCTGTATTTGGCATACACTGAAGGAGCAGTTCCCGCGCACCCCCTCAATATGGAGATCCAGCCTATGGGTATCCTTTGTGGAATGCAGCATGGCGTGCCGCGTTGTCTCTTTTCATATAATACCATTTTGTTGACCTACCCTTTAGGGTAAAACCGCCTAAGTCCGGACATTCTGGTGCGCTGACGACTTTCAAACACATGTAGCGTCCGTTATATGAAACCAAATCGAACAAATTGTAGATCAAAAAATCTGTCAGAAGTCAAGCTATAATATCTCAAAAACTCATGTCAATTCATTCATTCAATAAAAAATTATTAATGGGTTTTTTTTCAAATAAATTTCTGGAATAACACGTCCACTTTAATAAGTTCGGACATCAGTGTAAGAATCGGGTAAGTCCGGACACCATGTAATATGAGCTAATAAAGCAAGATGAGCTGGCCAAACTGGATTATACATTTACGTTTTAGTACTATGAAATAGAGGATAAGGCAAATTTCATTTCAATAGCGAGAAATTTTCTTTAAAGGGGAACAAACGAGCGCACGTTTTGTGTACATGCAATCTGTTTTTGTGCGCGAGTACTGTATTTTAACAACAAAAACCGATGTCCAGACTTAGAAGAGTTACAGTTTGCAAGAAAAGGGCTTTTCCAAATATTATGAAACTTTGCAAGCTGGTAAAGGAGATCCGTGACTATATAAATGTTATTTTTCCGCGATTTTTAGTCAAATTTAGCAATTTCCGCAATTTTTTTCGAAAGAGTGCGCTTTTCGATTTTTCACAATAAAATCTGTATCTCATCATGTATCATCCCAAAAGCTCTGATATTTGGCAAGTATGTGTATATAGGTTCCATTCACCTTTATTTGCAGCAATCTCGCGCATCCTGGAACAAATTTTTCGAGGTAGACTCAAAAAACCCTTTTGTTCGGACTAAGACGGCGTCCAGACTTAGGCGGTTTAACCCTATTGTTTATTTTATGGCAGGGTGCAATTCATTAATAGATTTAACATGACATTGCCTAAGTTCATTCCGGTAGCAACATTTAGATCTTTCCCAAACCTAAAGATGAATTTTTTGTCTTTGGTGAGTGGACGTTTAGTGGATGTGTTCCATGAAAAGTATCGTATGGGCAATACTGAATTCTCACAAGTTCACGTGCATCTGAGACACCTGCTTTAGACAGTAGCAGGCTACACGAGCGCGAACTGAGCTGTATGATAGAGTGAGTGGCCAAAAATCGATAATCAGAAAATTGACCGAGTAGATGTTTTCTGGATCCTTAGGCCTGGGGCATCCCCGGAAATCGATAAAATCGGAGAAGGTCAGCAGGGAAAGAAATGAGATCTCAATAACGCGCATGACTCCATTGGTAAGCCATCGAATCGTAATGTTTGAAATTTCATAACTTCCCTCAAAGATGATCGATTCACTTGATCTCTACTGGAAAACATTTGCACCACTCTCGACTTCAGCTCTACCGGAAATCAATCCACCATCTCAACTCTCCGTTTCACAGTAACCTTCCAAAGTCACCCCCAATTCAAGGTCTCTTTTCGCACATCTTTGAGTCCCGCAACGACAGTTCGCAATAGATAAGACCCAAACTTCGCCCACTGGAAGCCCTATGCCAGGACATCATACTGTTAAAATTTGAGTGATGTGCGATTCGTTGTTCAAAACTAACGTCGCCTGTTTTTTTGAATTACTCTGTATTGGTTAAAACTATTCACAAATCGTAGTTCATACAAACCTGGAGTTGGCTGAGCACCAATAACTGTTATCAGTATGTAAGGCTGCGATATATTTTTTTCAAACTCAGTGAATTCATATAGTTCCCGCATATCTGCAAATATAGTATCGGCCTTTTTGACTTGACTAGGTGAAAATGGATTTGATTTATTATAAAAATGCTTAGATATAACTTTGAAAAAAGTTGTTGAAATAAACGGAAAAGCAGTTTTTGAAAGAAGTGCTGTGAAATTGTCTTTAAAACATTGCAGTCCAGGTGGGATATAAAATCGTTCGTCATCTCTATATTCCTTTTGGAGGTCATAAACATATTCTGAAAATTTTAAAATTAAAAATCATTATTTATCGTTGAACCCATTTAGTGCTAGTATACAAACAACACAAGGATTTAATACAGGGTGTTCTAAAATAATCTTTGACTTTCCTGACTCACAGAGATGAAGCCCACGGAAAAAACTTGAATAAGATGTCTCATTGGGTAAGCTTACAGTAAGCGGAGTTTCAGGCTGAAAGTCACTATACGGTCCAAGCGACAATTCAAAGTATGGTTCAAACTGCCTTACATTTGGGAGCCTGGTTGAAACCCTATAATTTTTTTCAAGAAGTTTTTCGCCATGATTTTGCATTCTACCAAAAAAAGGAGTTCGCCCTAAACGTTTTGTGTAGAGAAATTAAACAATCTATTAAGAATTAACAATATGACATTAATTGAATGGTTTTAGTAAAGAATGGCAAGTGTCGCGACGTTTGTGAGACTCGCTATATTTAATTGAAATTGATGCTTTTATGTCGAACATCTAGGATGACTTGCTGAACTAAGGAAAGCTTGTTAACTTTTGGGGGGGGGGTTAACCACCTTCCTGGCTTTGAGTGATTTACGTTGCTTCCACCAAACTGAGAGGTCACACGTGCCATCTAAGTGAACCGTTCCGTCCTGACAAGCTAATTAAAGGGGAACTGCAGTGAAAAATTATTTTTTTATGCTGTCAAGTCAAACATAGGGCGCGTTTAAATTCTTGTCCGTTAGTGACCAGGTTCGACCAAGTTGTCCGAACATTGCGTCGTATACACGCAACAGCAAATTATAATTTGGATTTTAGGGACAGATTCCCGTCGAGAGATATATTATATTTTGAACTGCGATTATAATTATTAAAGAAAACACTAACTGATTTGCATTTTATTGACTGTTGACATTTTGCATTCAAAATAAAGAGAATAAAATCGAGAGATGTTTAGATCTTACTACCAAAATTCAGTAGACAGTAGATGAATAGATAAAACTGAGCTTCCACGCACAACAATTAGCTGGCTAAGGTTTCGAGCGCGTGTTACTTATTGTGCAACATAAGCCTGTTCTATGACATCGAATTGCTCAACTCTAAGAAAGGCAAGAATCTGATTGCGACCAACCGACTTAAACAGCAATAAGTGCAACACATATTACCACCAAGGTTGCGGATGGATAAATCAAACCATCCTGTTTTACTTACGCCTGCACTGCAAGAAAGTCTACAGCAAGGTTAAAAGAGGCAAGGCAATCCACATCAAGTAAGGGAACATTCGTGATGAACGATAATCTGGTGATGGGGGACAAGACCGACTTTAAACCGCTTCAAGTAGCTGCTGCTTGTGCTGAATCCTTCAAGCGAAAGGCGGCGCAAATAGCGTTTGATTAACTTTAGATTGTATTACGCCACTCTTCATCACTTAGCATTGATCACGCTGAAGGCTGGTCTGTCTCCATTTGAAGGCTGAGCGCCTTGCTCTTAGGCAAACTTACGAAACGTATGGTACTCCTCACATCCATATTCATTTTACCTCTCACCTTCATTCTCAATGATTACTTGTAGACTTGACCAAAATGGTCGAGTTACTAATTTGTTTTTTAAAATTTTAGGCCAACTAATATTAAGTTGGTTTTGTATTAATGTGGTAACAATGTCTGTGTGCCTAAGATTAAGTGCTTGGTGCTTTTACACTATTTCGATTCTATTGCGATGACTCTGCTCCCACGTCCACTGCCACAGAAAAGTCGTAAGGGCCGTTTAAGCAGCGCTACTTCTTGAACGACAGTTACATTGGTCGCCTCAGCATCAATGATAAGTGATGACTTGTTGCTTATACAATTATAACTTTACTTTAGACATTTTGTGTCCTTGTAAAATATAACATTAAACTCAAACGCTGTTCAGACAACTTGACCTCAGTGGCATACGGTATCGAATTGCGTATCAGCGTGCAATTACGGTAAAGTTAGGATAACTTGGTCACACGAGTGACCGAGAGACATTTACGACCGATCGCCCAAGGAAACGAGTCTCTCGTCTTTGCCGGCCGTTTTCAGTAATCACAGATATCTTTTGTCGGCCGATTTCATTAGCTATGACGGCCGTTTTAAGCTTTGTCCCCAAGGCTGTCCCAGTGGTGCAGTGCGGAGTCATGGCCCTAAAGAGGACCTTTGGGTGGATGCAGTTGTTTTGATGTCACAGTCGCCAATAAGTTGATCAGTCAAGTAAAACTTGACGCCCAAGTGTGCTAAGCAATCAAAACTAACGTTCTATGCTATAGGACACGCAAACGCCCCAGATACCTGAGTCTATTTCAAGCAAACTGCGCATAAACGCGGACTCCTGTCGATCAATTGAGTTTTGCGTTCAAACAGCGAACTCAGCAAGAAATTGTGCCAATTCACGTTTACACGCGCCGTGACATTTCGCCACTCGTGTCACAAATTCTGCCTACAGAATAAGTGATTGTAACCTATTTTAACTATTATATTTATCATTGTGACTATTTATGTGAGGAGCGAGAATAATTAGTTAAAGGTTCCGGTTCCGGTTCAGGATCGTTAGTACCGAGTACACACATTCTATATAGCACAATTTTGGGGTATAATGAGAATTGTACTTCGGCCGTAGGTGACTACGATACAGTTCGGTGCGAGACTGTGACCTGGCCGCTAGCCAGGTGGGCGGAGCCTATTATTGACAGCCGGTGGGGTGAGGGAGGTCAGGTCAATTCTACGACTGTAACGTTGTAGCACGGTCGCATTGTGCGTACGCGCTGTCCCATCCAAGCGAGAGCTCTTACCCCGCCATACTTTTTGTGCGCGATGTCGACCGAGGACGATCCTCGCCCCGGTCCCCTCCCCGCCGCCAAGGCGGACATGTTGGTCCGCCTCTTTCAAGAACAGCAACAACAGACCACCCGTCAATTCCAGCTTCTGGCTGAGAAGATCGGCGCTACGTCGAAGCGCCCGCGGGAGCCGTCGCCCGTCCGGTCAGACAAGGCCCGGCCTGGAGATTGGCATCGTAGGTTCAACGTTCGATGCATCTGTTCAATTCAGACTCTTATCGACTGCGACGATCCGGTGACGGTTCGACAAGGTCTGGACGACCTACAACGGCTGCTGCGACAGCGGAACTTCGATCTCGACCAGAACGACGCGTTCCCCGGCTACCTCTCGTTCAAGGAGGAGCAGGCCGAGCTCGACGAGCAGAAGGAAGAGGGGATCGACGACACGCACCTCGTCGCTTTCAAGAAGCAGCGCGCCGCTGCCGGTCTGTCGACGGTTCGTCAGTTGAGGGACGGCAAGCCCTTTCTCCACCGCGGCGCTGGGGGGTCGCGAGGACCCAGCGCCGCCCGCGGCCCGCCGCTCGCCCAGCAGAACGTCTTTGGCCTCCAGCCAGCCGCCGCCCACCCACCGGCGGCCGCCTACTTCGCCGCAGGCGCCGCCGGTCAGCAGCTCGTCCCCCCGATGGGGAGCTTCAGTCTCACTCCGCCAGTTGCCGCCTTTGGATCCGCCGCCCCTTCGTACCTGCCCGGACTCCAGACCGTCCAGCCGTACCCCGGCCAGCAGCAGCAGCAGCCGGCCGCCTGTTTCCATTGCAAGCAGTTCGGCCATTTCAAGCGTCAGTGCCCGTACCTCAAGTTCTCGATCGACCGACCGTCCAGCGCCCCTGCGGCCACCCAGTGATCGCCCCAACCGGTTCGCCCAGGTGTTCGAGGCGTCGAAAGGTACGGTGGATTTTCGTAAATCAGTAAAAGGGTCGCTTAGGAGGGCCCTCTCGTTTTGGGAGACGTTGATCCCTAACTTGTGGATTGTGTCCGTGATCGCGGAAGGCTATCGTTTGCCGTTAGCTCAGAACGCGCAAGTCCCGGCACTGTATTTTCGTAACAGCGGGTCTACTGAGCTTTATAAGAGCTTTGTAGAGGCGGAGATAGTTACTCTCGTAGGGTCGGGAGCGGTGCGCGAAGTGGCCTATAGGCCGCACGTGGTGAGTCCGCTTATGGTTGCGACTAATGCAGTCAAACCGCGGTTGATTCTCGATTTGTCAGTTTTCAATACTTACCTAGAGCACACTACGGTGAAGTATGAGGCGCTTGACGCGGTGCGCGATTTACTACCCAATCAGGGGTATATGGGGACTTTTGACATGAAGTCTGGTTATCATCATATCGATATGCATGAGGATGCCTGTAAATATCTGGGGTTCAGTTGGAACTTTGGAGGCGGTGTTTGTTACTTTGTGTACACTGTGTTACCGTTTGGTCTGTCACCTGCACCCATGATATTCACCAAAGTGTTTCGTCCTCTGGTGCACTTGTGGCGTTCACGCGGTTATATGTGTGCACTATACCTGGACGACGGTATTTTCTTTGCATCCGACCGAGATCAAGCGATCAGCATGTCGGAGCACATGCAGGCAGACCTGCGAGCGGCCGGAGTTATCACCAGTCCGGAGAAGTGCATCTGGAACCCAGTGCAGCGGCTAGATTGGCTAGGCATCACCATTGATTTGCACCAGTTTCAGTTAGAGGTGTCAACAAAGCGGATTACGTCTGCGCTCAACCTAATCGACTCATTGTTGTGCACTAATTGTCCATCTGCACGCGATCGCATGCGTATTACAGGAAAGCTAATCTCAATGGCAGCAGTGCTAGGATGCATTGTTCAACTGAAGACGAGGCGACTGTACGAGGCTGTCAACGCCATGTTCCTGAACATCTATCGCCGTTTTATGTTTACTAGCACAGAGCACGATGAACTGTTGTTTTGGAAACGTTCACTGCATGTGTTGAATGTTTGCTCTCTGCACCAGTCAGCTGGCGCAGAGAGGATTTATGTGGCCGGTGCCGTGTATAATTCTCTGCCCGTGTAAAACTCTGCTGGCAGAGTATTATACGCGTAATACTCTGCCGGCAGAGTTTTACATGGGTTAAAGGTGAGTAATATTCTGCCCAGCGTGTAAAACTCTGCCCTTGTTAGAAATGTTTTTAATTCAAAGTTTGAAGCAGTATAAGTTATAAATTAGTACAGGAGAATAGCAAACGAAATACGCGCAAATGAATAGACGAATAACTAAGGCGATAACACTACTTCGAAGTGATCGTGAGCGTTGTACAACAAAAAGGTGGTTAGATCGGCGTTATTGGTAGCTGGGCGGTTGGCGCGTGGTCGAGGTCCGTATCCTTCATACTGCTTGATGTTGCGGGCGCTGTTGTGGTCGTTGTAGACGTAGATCATGCAGTTGAACATGTTGGCAAACGCGAGGATCTTGATCTCGGTGCCCCAGTGCTCTCTGCTGATGCCAGAAGTGCGCACGCCGCGGTCTAAGTACTCAGAGATGGTGCGAATACCCACTAGTGGTTGCCAAGTAGCCAAGTAGAACTCCATGTAGTTGCAGATGACGCGCCGAATGGTGAGATGGTGCTGCTCTGAACTGGTGAGGCAGAACAAGAAGGTGTGGAAGAGGCAGTTGCCATCAGCAATGATCTTTCTGATGTTTTTTGGCTTAGGAGCCGCTGTGCGATTGAACATACAAGCAGTACCAAATTTAGGATGAACAATAACATTTCTATGGACATCTAAGGGTGAACTGTTAATTATCATGTAACCTTTAGTGGGTGGCTTGAAGTGCATATTCCAATCGGTGTTCACATCATTGTTCAAGGCGTCAGAGATAATCTGAATCGGAGTTGTTTGAAAAGTAGGGGGAGAAAGGGTGGTCTTCTTTGCTAGAGGAGAGAGACAGATCTTTTTCGCTGGTGGAGAATCGTAGGCCTCCGATTCACTCTCGTCAGACTTGTTGATGATGATCGTAACTGCAGTGCTGGCAGGATTGTTGATGAACAGCTTGAGTCGGGCGCAGCTGACAGTCTTGTTCAAAACTGTACAGTCCATCTTCGTAAGGTACACAGTGTTTGTTGTGAAGAATGTTCTTCTGTTGTTAGTTGTCTCCTCTGTTTCATGGTTTATTCTATTGGGTACAGTTATAGAGGAAACAACTACATATTACGGTGGTTCATAGTGAGAGTGAGACAGCTAGGGTGAGCCAACTGTCTCCCCCAAAGCTATTACAAGTGAGTGCTCCTTCAGGCGAAACGACAGCTTGCCTCAAGGAGATTGGTATTGGTTTTTGCCTGCTCTAAAAGTCATTGCGTCTGATCGCAATCAATCGTTAGCTTTTGATGTGTCATCTGATGACGTCAGAAGATGAAAGCGGTATTGCCTAAGCTCAGCTAATCCATCCTTAATGATGAATCAATCGCGATTTCGCGACAGTGTTGGCTTTTGTCTGGTTGTGGATGATGTATGGCCCAGTGAAGTTTTCTTCCAGTTTTTTTGGCCATCCGCGTCAGTTGACGTCAGTTGACTGCTGTGAAGCAGGGCCTTGCTGCCGACCTTGAATGGGCAGACTGAATGCGCCGCGTTGTATGTCATTTTCTGTTTTGACTGCTTGATGACAATGTTCTCATGAGCCTCCGATCTGCAGTCATCAATTTCTTTGTTGTGCTTGTCAATGCCCTGTAAAAACATGCGCAGTTGCTCATCGTTGGCCTCCTTGGTGGTCTCTGCATTGTCATCAGGTACTTGATTCAGCTGGTCCAGCTTGTTGTCAAGGGAGAAGCGCACGTCGAATCCTTAGAGCAGCTTGTATGGCGACTGTCAGGTAGAACGCGGCTGATGCAGACAGATGCTGTAGAGGACGCGGTTGACAAATTTTGGCCATTCTTTGTGACGCGCTTCAAGAGTCTTTTGTAGTTTATTCTTGATCACCTGGTTCATACGCTTGGTGAGACCATTGCTTTGAGGGCGGGAGGCTGACATGACGCGGTGGTTGGTGCCGTTGACGCTGCAGAACTTGTCCATGTCTTTGTTACAAAATTCTCTAACTTGATCAGTGATGAGTACTTGTGGGTAGCCAAAGCGCATGCACAAACTTTTGAAGAAGACAAGGACATCTGCAGCAGTCTTTGACTTGAGAGGTTGCGCCTCGGGCCACTTCGTCATATGGTTGATAGCAATGATGAGGTAGTTGTAGCCATCTTCTGTCTCAGGCAGCTTGATGAAGTCCATACCCCACTGGCTCAACGCGTTGCTTGGTGGCGGGATGGGACGAAGCACTACAGGCTGGTCTTTGAGCAGTCAATTCTTCAGGCACTTGATGCAGGAGGCGATGAATGCATGGATGTCTTCCTGCATGGTGTCCCAGTAGAGCCACTCTTTGACGTGCTCATAGGTGTTGTTCTGCATCAGATGACCTATCTCTTTGTGGACTGATTGGATGATTTGCTTGACTTCTCATTTGTGGACTACCACATGCATCTTTTTTGCCTCTGCTGTCGTACCGCTACCATCATCAGCCTTCTTCTTGGAGTCATACCTGTTAGTCTTGTAGTACATCAGTGAGGTGCCATCGGCAGAGATGGCAAAGTTGGCACACTTGTCTCAAAAAGTAGACCTCTTGCCCCTACACTTGCTCTCCTCTACCTCTTCAAAACTTGGCATCATGCCTTCTTTCTTGCACACAAAGATTTGCTTGTATGTTTTGATGGTGTAGCTGCCATACTCAACGTCAGGACTTCCAACTGCAGCCTTCTTCACCGCGGTAGTCATCGTAGAGAGTAGGTTGGAGAGGTTAATGCACAGGGGAAGCAACAAAGATTAGATATACATCAACATAAATAAGTCAAAGTACGAATGAAAGTTAAGCGAAAATGCAACTTACCATGAACAAACGAGAAGAAAAGAGAAATTGCGACAAACCACGGTCAAAACAGAATGAAAAGCGCAACAAACGACAAACGCAAAAGAGGGGGAGAAAGATAGTGATAATTCAAAGGTAGAGATGAGAAGGGGATGAAAGCAAATGCAATGATACCATAGCATTGATTTCAATACTTATATAACGGTCAGTCAGCCTTTTACTGCGCAATATTACCGTGCAGTCATCATTTGCGCGCTTCATTTAAATTTGTCACCATTTTTCAGCGTATCATTGTACGCGCAGTCATTTGATTTTATTATTTGACCTAGATGTGGCAATAACTTTGCATGAGGTCAGAGGTTACTGTGAGGGCAGATTTTTATACGCTGGGCAGAGTATTATACGCGTAAAACTTTGCCAGGCAGAGTTTTACATTGGCAGAGTATTATATATAAGACACCAGTGGTATAGTAAGCAGAAGGTCGCAGGTTCGATTCCCATGATGTTTGAGTTCATTCTAAAAGAGTTACAGGGGATGAGGGAAGTGAACTCTCAGTTTTAGCCACTATTGTACTGACTTTACAGCTTGAACTCGCTTGCTCTACACACAATACCCTCAATGCAGTTCTCTAGTGTGATTGCTCTTATACGCGAGTTTTGACAGAAAAAGGTGCCAAAGTAAAACGAAATCGGGATGATCTAAGATGTAGGTCACTACACTCCGTCATAGCTGCGCTACATTGACTCTCTCTGTGAGCAGTTTCACCATATACTTGTTCAACCTCACATAAATGACTAATTTTCGTAAATTAGTACACTTTTATTGTTCTTAAAACGTGCTCTTGTTCAATGAACAGCGTGTTCTAAATATTAGTACAGTGTTTGACACGTTTCTAACATCAAATGTTGCACAAAATGGCTGACCACGGATATAAGAGCAATTTACCAACCTTGCTCTTATATTCAGGTTTTACTGTACCATGCAATATGAAATCATGAGAGGAGTCTGAAACTGACTATAATTTAGAAATTTGTGCAAAACTTAGGAAGTTATGCTGGAAAGAATAGATCATATTTTCTGACTTTTCAGTTCTTGAAATATTTGGCAAAAAGTTGTGTACGACCCCAAAACTAAATTAGCCCTAAGACTAATGCCCTAGCGAAGGGCTCTCCAACGGTGCCATAAACAGTACTAAATTTCGGCCTGTACAGGTCTCAAATTTGGCCTGAAATTTCTCATAACGGTTGTGGCAGAAGTAATGGCGGCCTCAATATTTTCAATTATCTCAATCAGTTTCGATCGGTTTAACTTGCGGTTTTTTCAAGAGATTACCTGTTAAATTTTGAAAAAAATCTTATCATTTGTTAAATATATTTATTGCTGACCCCTTCTTCAGATAAGCAGAAGTGAGACCTACAAAAATTGCTTTTGTCTCAAAAAAGTTGTCGATTTTCCGGCAAAACTCTTCCAGGATTTGAACGAGGCCTTAGATCTTTAAACAGTGGATCATTTGTGCCATAAAATAGCAAGAGCTAGCTCCATTCTGCTCTTAAAACCCTTAAAACCCTGCAACTACCAGCCGATATCTCTAATCTTGGTTCTGCACAAGCTGCTGATGAAGATCATCACCAGGCCTAATGAGGCTGTTGTAGAAAACCAACTAACACCAAACCAAGCCAGCTTCTGCAAGGGCTACTCCACTCTTGACCATCTGCATGCACTCAACATGGCCATCAAAAAGTGCCATGAGTACAACCTGCGCCTCTCCATGTTGTTCATCAACTTTCAAAAGACATTTGACCCTATCAAATTCCATGCTTTCTAAAATTTGCTTGCGCAGTATGGTGTTGACAGCGGCACAATCAAGACCATCAAGAAATTGTATAAATCCTCCAGCTTCATCATCACGTTTGCCTCCTCTGAAGTTGCAATCGATGATTGGCGTGGTGTCCATGAAGGTGACACACTATCGCCAAAACTGTTCATCCTTTGCCTCCAGTATGTGCTCAACAGCATCAGTTGGGCACAACGCGGTCTAAAGGTGGGAAGCCAGCGTCTACCATACCTCACCTATGCTGATGACATAGTCCTTCTGGCACGTGACGTCGATGAGCTGCAGTCTATGGCTGACGATCTTTCCACTGCCTGCGCCGCGATTGGGCTCAAAGTGAACGTCGCCAAGACTAAATGGCTCTCTACAAAAGATGCACGCCACCAACTCCACCTCTGCGGCAAACCAAACGAGCGTGTGACAAGCTTCATATACCTCGGCCAACTGCTCAACTGGCCGCGAGACCACAAGGAGATCAATTGCAGACTGGCAGCTGGCTGGGCGGCCTTCAACAAGTGCAAGTTGTTCTTCACTGCGCTGCGCATCCAGATGAAGCTCAAGTAATGACTCTTCCACCAATGCATCTTGCCAGCAATGCTGTATGGCTGTAAAAAAAAAACGCTCACCAAGGCAACAGACAACTGCCTCGCTAAGGCTCAACAAAGGATGGAGCGCCATATCCTCAGAGTCTGGCTGTGCAATCTGTTGGCATCAGACCAAATGATGCCTATAGTGATCTGCCACCGATTAGACTGTCACCAATTTGTAAACGATTAGGAACGATCTGTATGACTGCGTCTCAAAGGCTGCAGCCTCTAGGCCAGTTTCTCTGAGGCCGCAACTCAATACGCCAGTGGTTACAATGAGATAATTACAAGGCCTTTCAGTGTGAAACTACTCCATATAAAGGATGGGCACACAAGGCCCAGGGTTGGTAAACGGTTGGTTACCATCAGATCCAGTTGGCTATTGGTTGTACATCTTACGACTGTGTATAATGGTTAAGTAGTTGTGAATAAAGAAGAAAGCCTTACACTCTTGTCACACCTACACAATCAAAGAACCAACACCTGGCTCCAGGGTTTCACAAAGTTGAATGACTTTGTTGAGTGCGCGCAATGACAAAAGTGGCATCACGCTCAACGCATTGTGTTGGACCTGCGCCATGACCATCTGGACGCCCAACGCGACGCAACTGTCAGCAGCCCACAACGCCAATGGGCAGATGAGCTGCGAGGGATGGTGGGACGTGATTGGGTTAGGGCCAGTGGGACACCATTATGGGACTACATGGAGTCCTGCTTTGTTTGTAAAAACGGTTAAGCAAAATAAACTCTTGAAGGCTTTCTGTTGGTGTCTCGATGGCGAGCGGTCAGCTCTCCAGCCACACTCTTGCTTGCTTGATAACCCAAACAGAATCCCCACTCCACCATGCCGTTGCAGGTGTGGAGCGTAGCAAATCTGATCCCCATGTCTCCTGTCCCTATGTGTGCATGTACATTGCTTGATCCATTGCCATCCGCCAGCGCCTTGGCGCCTCAAGGAAGAGATCCATAACGCCAAGTCAAGCTGCCGCTGATCCAGCTGACCTGCTTTGCACCAGGTGTTAATTGGCGACCATGGCGCACGCCGCCCTGATGCTGGCTCCTGGGTACGTCCGCCCCGACGCCCTGATGCTTGCCAACATGCATCTCTGTGACAATGGAAGGTGGCAGAGACAATTGGGTCCTGCTACTATGCCACTGTTCTGGGGTGATATGGAATCACGCAGCTTTTGCCTTTTGTCCATGTTTTGATGGCGAGTGAATGGCTCTCTAGCCGCTCTTGCTTGCCTGATTACCCAAAAAAAACCCCCGCGCCAGCATTCTGCTGCGGGCGCAGAGTGAAGCAAAATGTGATTCCCATGTCTCCTTCCTTAACGTGTGTGCGTACAAAGCCCGATTCATCGCCACCCACCAACGCCTCGCCGCCTCAAATAAGAGATCCCGCAACGCCAGGTCTGTCGAGCTGGCCGACCTACTCCACACCACGCGCTCAACAACGACCATGGCGCTCACAACACACTCGCCAAACGCCGGCGCCCAAGCACGCCCGCCTCCAGGGCACTAACAAATGCCGTTCGCATCTCTGTGATAGGGGAAAGAGACGGGGCTGATAGGTTCTGGGTATACCTGTCACCGTGTGGGTTGATATGGAATCCCGCTTTGACTGTAATAGTCTGATAAAGCAAAATAAAGATGGAAAAGAAAGAAACTCTTGAAACGAGTTTGATACTATTTATGGTACCGTTTGATAGCCCGTAGTTCGGGGATTATCCAAGGGTAACTTTAACTTATGGCATGTGAACAAATTCTAGCTAAAAAATTCAAAAATCTTAAATGTTTTAAGGTTCAAATTTTCTCTCTTGCATAACTTTTCAGGTTCACTACGAAAATCTGTCCAAATGCAATCTTTTGATTTCAGTTAAGAAATCTTCATAATTCGAGAATGGATTTTAGTAAAAATTGACATGCTTGTAGTAGAAAAGCTTGGCTACAAAATGAGCAGTACCTCGTGTAAATCTGGTCATCTTAAGCTGAGATAATCAACTACAAAGCGAAAGATACCTGCATGTTTGACATAGTTTGCTTTTGTAGTTTATTATCTCAGCTTAAGATGACCAGATTTACACGAGGTACTGCTCATTTTGTAGCCAAGCTTTTCTACTACAAGCATGTCAATTTTTACTAAAATCCATTCTCGAATTATGAAGATTTCTTAACTGAAATCAAAAGATTGCATTTGGACAGATTTTCGTAGTGTATTTGCCATTATCAAACGTATCTCCTTACTTGGTGCATTACTCAATAGATATCACCTTCAGGGAAATGTCGTGTAACGCGTATGCGCGGGTTGCTGACGCTGTGACTGTGCACATGAGTTACCAAGGACCATATATGTATGCCACAAAAAAATAATTCCCAACACACATATTGAACCTGAGTTATAGCAAATTTCTGGTTTTCATTTGACTGACCTTTGTATAATGATCATTAACTAGCAGACCTGGGGAAAATTTCCATGGGTTGTTCCGTATAATTCAAAAGCGTGATAATTAACACTTGGACGCAGTAATTCCACTTCTGTTTTCTATGCTGATCATGTGCGTCTCTTCCATTTTTGATTGGTCGATCTGCGGCTCTATCTGGCCCTTTCACGCGCTCCAAAGTTGAACTTCCTTGCTTACCACTCATAGCTGTTTAACGATACGAAAGTAGATAGTTTCTGACGTTCAGTGGGAGAGGGCGCCAGGATCAGTTCGAGATTGAGCAAATTCCAACGCATGCCTTGGAGGGACCTCTGACCCCTTATTAACCACGGGCAGATTCCAAGGCTTGCCATGACAGGCGCCTGTTTCATAAAACTGTTACAAGTGCATAATTGCCGAAGTGCAGAATTGCGAATGTGCTGATTGGTCTTTATCCTTTTTGCCAGTTATTTCTGATTTTCTCACCAATCGCCACTATTGCAACTCCGCAATCTGCAATTCTCCAATTGCAACAGTTTTATGTAACAGGCCCCAGGACCCCGGCCCGTACTAAAAATGGGCAGTTTTAGACAGTTGCCATGAGGGGGCGCTCGGACCGGGTTTGGGCCAACCAGAGCGCTTACACACACACACACAGACACACACACAGACGGACTAGCGTAATTATATAGAGAAAAAGTAACTCTAAAAAACTGCGAAAAATTCCAGAATCTATTTAAAATATAATTTTGTTTAACACTGTTTGAAGGGTATAAATTTGTGTCTAATTTATTTTTTCTGTAATTAAAAGGTAAGATTTAATTCTTTAATATAAAAAGTCTCAAAAGAAACAGTACGTTGAGTTAGAGACGGGCAAAGGTGGTTCCAACCAGTCGCTCTCACCCGAGCGCGCGCCCAGCAATTAGCGTGTGTACAAATTTGGTAGTGAAATTACGGTACTTGGGGGCCGCTGACTGCTAAACGCTTAACGTAAATTTCAAAATTCTATAAAAAGCATTAGAGCATAGATAAAAATCGTTTAACGACACCCTAGCTGTTTTGACGTTATCAACTTGCCTATGTACCCTCATTTTGTTCAATATGACCAATCCTAAGGTGAATGTGAGCCACGCAACATTTTTGCTCTTTCAGTTTTATGCAATTTATTAGAAAACGACGAATCTAGAAGATTGGTTCCCTAAAGAATCGAAATCTACGGCATTGATTACCCCTATTTCGATAACTTTTACTCAATATTATGTCGCTTTACTACTGCCCATTTCTATTTGAAAGTAAAGTACGTAAAAGTCACGAATAGTGGGGTTGCGCGTCTTTAAAGTTCTGTAACTCAAGAAAGAGAAAAAAGTTCTAGCGGTTCCCTATATCAGCAGAAAGAGAAAATGCAGGGGAATTTTCTGATTATCAATTCGACTTAATCTGATTACGTTAGACTATGCCCATTTAGCTTGGAAAGTTTTTAGGGCAAGGCAAATATTTCAACTCGAATATTTCTGTAATAAACAGCAAAAGAGTAGCAAGCAAAGTGGCTCAAAATGATTAGGGTACTTCAGTTATTATGTTCTCGTCGTTTATTTGTATCTCTTTCTGCTGAAACTGTTAATTTTAAAGCCTTTTAATTGTCAGTAAATAAGCAATTTGAAGGTTTCTTGATCCATCAGGGCAATTTTGGGAGTTTTGACGCGCAGTCGCGATTTCCATTATGACCGTTAATTGGCCACCTTAAGCATGGGTAAAAGTGACCGAAAGGATCGAACTTTTAACTTAATTTTGAAAGCCTGAGATATCCCTAAAATTACGAAAATATTGCAATCATACTAATCGCGATTTCCTCTATCCAACGGTATATACCCTTTATCTCTAGGTATTTTTTAAGATTTCGGCTGCCCGTCTCTACGTTGAGTTATGTCGATTAAAAATAAGTTGCTTGAATTTTAAAATATCAGAACAGCTGGAAAATTTACTAGTTAATTTATCATGTTTGATGGTATGTGTGCTTAGTGCTCTGTGAAAGAGTGAATT
>NIUQ01001793.1:0-26910 GCA_002796945.1 Plectus sambesii
GATGGGCTAGTAGAGCGTTTCGCCAGCCGTCGACCACTGCTCGACGAGCGCAACGATTCGACGCTGCTGCCTGAGCTTCTTACTGGCTCATTGCGACTGGAAGAGGAATTATCACTTGCGAAATTGATACATATAATATCATTATTGCAAAAAATGCGACTCCTTCATTTTTCCTCTTTGATAAACGTTATCTGCGAAAGTTTAGCAAAAGCCATCGCTAATCAAGGCCGCAAACGTCTCTGACAAAATGCCAAAAAGCGAACTGTGCCTAGGGAGGAGAAAACCCGAGCAAAGACGAACCAGACCGCAAGGAAACGATAATTTTACGTGTCCCCCATTCAAAATTCAGCTATTTGATCGTTGACCGAAAAAAATATTTCTTGCAAACTGCCAACAAGTATACAATGAAAAGCGAGCAGCAACAGATGAAAAAAAAGACGAACCAGAACGTCCTGCTGGAATCGTGGGCGTTGGCGGACGCTCTGATGCCTGAGGGCACGTCTGGCATACTGGCGGCTGAGGATCGGTATATGCTCCTGCTAGGCGTCGTCGCTCGCATCGACGTCAACTCATCTCGCGTCTCCACCTACAAACAACAATTTTTCACATTTTATCTCACTTTAACAGTTATTATTGTTCTTATGATAGCTATTTAAAAAACAAGAATCGTGATTATTTCTTGACTCGAAAGTTCAAAGTTAGTTTCAAATTGCGCCTATATCACTCAACAAACATCCAGTACACTGCCTATTCTTTTTCTTTGTTATGAATACCTGCATTTAGGCTGAACTTTGACGTCATCCCTCTGTTCGTTTGTTCGATTTCCCGTTATAATCTCACTATAGTTAATCGCATAGGAAGTCATGTGGCTTTATTTTTATATTGCTCGCTACGCTTTCGCTCTCTCGAAAACTGTCCAATTTTCTGTGAAACAACACTAAACTAAATAATACACGCGCATTGAGAAGCGGACCCTTCAATATTACGATTGTAAGCAGACAGTGACTAAATACAGGGCTCATAATGTCAATATACGAATCCCCTCGATTTATTTGTCCATAATAAAGTTAAATTGAAAACGATTTAAGGATCAATATACTCTCTCACTTATCATTAATGTAACGAGATAGGAAAGAAACCGTTCGCGAAAAGTAACCAGTCAACGGTAAGACGACGATTGTGATTAGGCTGTATTAAGTAAATTTAAACAAATTATGATACAAATGGCGTTTGTAGTCGCGACATGACTGCAAAAAATAATAAGCCATCTTCAAAACAACACTTATACAATCATCTCACAGCTATTCCGTATGATTTCAATAAGCTCAAAAACTGAAGTAATCCCGCGTGATTTCCTTTAACACTCTTACCTCGTCAGAAGAGCTGTCACGGCGCTGGTGGTGGTAGCCATTCCTCGCGCTCATCGAATCTTTCGCAGTAGCGTCAAGGACAGGAGGGCTAGGGGTGCGCCTGGTCAGACTTCGATAGCCACTGTCCGAACTCCTCGCCGATACGCTTAGCCGTTCATACTTATTCGCCAGTTGTCCCACTCCACTACTACTCCCGTTGCTTCCCAATTCGTCGTAAATATTCCGCCGATCGAACGTCGTCGTCCCTTCGCTACCGCCACCCAACCGGCGGTCCATTGACGCCGACCTGCAAATGAAAGCGAACATTATAAGGCTCCGTATATATCGTCACCATTTATAAGTCAGTTACAAGATAATGCAGTACAGAAGATGCCGTTTATACAAATAAATGGGGAAGCGACATGTTTTAACTGGTATTAACGAACTCATTCGTGTGGGCAGATACATTTTAGAATTAAGACTGTTGACCGGTATGAGCAAAATATCGGTGCAGGCGAAACAGTTATAAACGAATGCTACTGTATTGTCCCATAGCGATAAAGATTAACTGTGCAAACGCCGCAGCGAATGTGCTCAATATTGTTTTCGATACGGTTATTTTTCGTATTATGGTGTTTCCTTCGGCTCTCAGTTTCTGACTAAGAAATTACGACCATAAGGCTCTGTAAATATCGTCGTAATTTCTTAGCCAAAAACAAAAAAATGAAGTGTTGGTCCCGTAGCGATAAAGGTTATCAGTGTGAACGCCGCAGCAAACTTGCTAAATATAGTATTCGATGCTAAGTGTGTATGGTGTTTCCTTCGGCTCTCAGTCACGGATTTAAACGTGACGTCTATACGGCTCCGTAAATATATATCGAGTACCTTGAAGCGATCCATGAATAGCGCGTTATTTTTGATCTTATAATTTCTTCGCAGGTAACTGATTCTTCATAAATATAATTGTTAACGTTGTCAAGCGCATGATTAAAGTAAACTGAATTAGGGAATTTGTTACCCAAGATGAAATTACGAGTATAATGACAAATAATGACGCGTTATTGAGAGATCGCTCCAAGACGTAAGATTTACTAAGGTGACTCAAACAAAAATTTCGCAATACCGCAGTCTATTGCGAAATTATTGTTTTCGATTAAAACACTGTAGTGTAGAGTGAAATTCGTAATAGCAGTACTTAAGGAATCAACGAAAATTAGAAATATTAGTGAAATACCGGTATAAAGCATTACTACTGTACACCCCAAAGCTCAAATCTATGTCCATGGCTGGGGGGTTATGGGTTGGGGTGACTCATAGAGGCGCCTGAAGTAGCTCCCCCCATTTTAAGAGGAATGATACTCTTAAGATAACTCTCATCAGCAATATAAAGGATTTGACCCAAGATCACTTTGACTCATCAACTGACAGCAAAAGTATCTCACTGTGAAAAAACCTGCTCAAACTGTTTTCATTTGCCGGCGATCGCACAAGACGCAGGCGAAAATGTGCGAACTACTTGAGAGAAAGGCAAATAGCGCAAACTAGCTCTGGTAGGTGGATAGTTGTTTGCTTTTATTGCGAGCAATGCCATAAAGAGACGCATATTTAACTCTGCTATGAGAGTCAAAATTTGCCGATTAGTAGCAAGAAATCTTTGACTGAATAAGGCAAACTGCTTCGAAAGGCGATAGCGCTTTATTCCATCAATTTAAGTGCGCAAAAATGAAGAAACATCTGTCATTCTTGGCGAAAAACGGTGTTCAGGCAGCGAACAAGCGAGCTCATCTTTGCCAACTTTAGTCACTGGCGAGATTTCTCGTTATTGATCAAAAATTATGATTACACACTTCCCAGCGCTGGATTCAGTAAAATTTCCATTTAAGAAAAGACCACATAAGAGTAAGTGGCTACGAATATAATAAAGTCAACGTACGTAGCGTACGACAGCCGTAGTACGACATTTGAACTGCAAAGCAGTGTAGGACACACTACGAGTGTTTCGCTACTGTTTGCGTGAGGCCGCAGCCTGCCGCACACCATTGCGCCCAGCTCTGACACTACTAAACTTTAGTCTACTACTCGCCGTTTTGCTGTCGCAAGATAAGATGTTATCACACGTTTGCTCTGGGGCTTAAAACTGCCCCGCTATAAACGACGGCACGAACGACTCGTAAATCGTCGTTCCCATGCTTGGCACAAAAAACGAACACCTTTGTAGAACTTCAGGGATTGTGGAGTTGCATTGTGGACAAAGTGGAGAATAATGTCTACATGATTCACTCTTTCCCTTCCCTAAAGGTTTCGTTTTAAATTTATTCTCTATGTTACTGTTTATTTAGTACAAATCTTAGTTTCTGCGATTGAATAATAATTCTAATAACGCCTATTAACTAGGATACTTTCATGTCGCATATTTAAGTTGAAAATGCATTGGGCTGTCTTTTAAAGTTGCGCAAAAGCGAAGCTCTGAACACCGGTAACTTTAGAGAGAATGAATCGTAGATTTTTATCCGGTACATACGAAAAGGCCGCTTAGGAGATCGTTAGTTGATAAGTATATGATATCATTCGCAGCCAACTTGTCATAAGTAGTTAAAAACACTCAACGGCACATTCATCAAAGTTGAGGCCGACTAGAGGTCCCCCTTGACGATCGACTTCCCTTCAAAATGCGCTATTAACCGCCCCGTATAAGTGCGCATCATGGCTGTGTGTTTTGTTTAACGTTCAAACGGCCTTGTCGACTACACTTACTACCGCTGTATTCCCAAAAATGTTCTCACGAGAGTGTATGACCCGGTTGGCGAGGAAAATTCCACGCGGTCCAATGTCTCTCTCGAACCGGTTCTTTCCCACGCAAAGTGAGCACACATGTGCCACAGCCCCTTTTCCTTGCGAGGGTGACGCCTGTCACGGTGAAGTGACTATATTAGTTCCTTTATTTTTGCTCTAGCCGCGTAAGAAAGAGGGGGCGCTGAGTATACGCTTCAGCTCCGTGGTTCGGCTAATTAAATGCGAGCAACTGTGAGCACACACGCGCGTGAAGCGTCATAAATGTAAGCGTCGTTAAGTTAAACTTGAACGGCATAAAGCAGTTTTATCGCTTCTAACGCACGCCTCAACGCTGATCACATGAGCTTATATAGGGTAAAGCGACCAAGTCCGTACAGCAGGTTTTTTCGAGCCCAACTCTCAAAATAATTTGTTGCGCGAGGCTGTTGCTCATTAATTATTTATTTACAGCAACCTCGCGCACTTACGCAATTATTTTGAGAGTTTGCCTAAAAATTTCTGCTGTCGGAACTTGGTCAATTTTACCTTACCATTTCTTTTTCAACAAAGACGCTTTACAAATCAGAAAGAACACTTTTCCAATCAAATCGATATGGGAAATGTCTTTTTTGATTTTAAAAGTGTTCTAATAAAAATTTTAATGGTATATAAATTTAAACAGTCAGTGTTATTCGGCTTGTTTTGTCAAAAAAAACCTAAAGTCTCGAAACCTAACACGTACAATGAATATCCTAGACTATATAATGTGTGAAAGATGGTCAGAGGGCAATTACATGGGGATGCAACTGGATATGGAAGAAAAACGCTTCCTAGGGAAGAGAGCACAGGCTTTATAGTTCTACTCTTAATAATATTAAACAGTTAATTTCAGAATATCCGAAATATATACGATTTGGCTACGTTATTAAGCAGCCGTAAGTCCTATCTTTCGCGGAAATATTAAAACTAAAACCGTCAAATCTTCCTCGCTAAAAACGCGGTTAAATAGTCTAATCGGGCTAAAGGGCGACCGGTACGCGAAGGCGACCGCAATCGGATGCGCGTGATTTGAACTGATTTACGTAAGAGTTTGTGGCCAAAACAATGCCCTACGGTACTATTTGAATGCAAAAATTTTAATCAGGCGAGAATCGCTTTAGGACCTCACTCGTACCGGTCGCCCTTTAGCCCGATTATAAATAGTCCTGTTGATGCCACAACAAATTAATTGTTCAAATATCCCAACTAATGCTTCAACTAAACCAATAAAAAACATCGGTCCATTTGACCATTTCCTCATCAATTAGAATTATTACACATACCGATGTGATATGCCGTTGTTATACCGATGCGCCCCATAACTGTTGGCATCGAGGACATCGTAGTTGGTCGCGCGGTTGTAGCGGGACGTCGAATACAAAGACGTCGAAGGCAGCGGCGGCTTAGACGACAAGCCCACTGACGTCGATGTGGTGGGTGTGTATCGTGTACGCGTAGGCGAAGAGTAATCTGCCAGCGGCCTCGATAGACTGCTCGTGTTCAACCTAAAGTTACTTGCGATTTTGGCAATTTTCCAGCAACGTTAATATTGTCAATACTTCTCGATTAGTAACAAAAATCTTTTACCACTCATTTCGAAAAAAGAACGCGAAATTCGCGTTGTACATTCCCGACTCCACAGGTTGGCCGAATGAAATATTTATCTTAGAATCCGTTTCAGAATCATTGCGAGGTCGCTCGAGTCGACGCTTGTGCGACAAGTAGACCAAATAGACACAACATGTAGTCAAATTTCGCCAATCAGTAACAAGAAATCTTAACTTCAATAATGTAAACTGCTTCGAAAATAGATAACGCTTCTTTCTATCAATTCACGCATGTAAATACCGAGAGACGATTATCATTCTAAGTGAACAACGGTGTTTGCGCATCGAAAATCGAGCTCATCTTTGCCAACTACGATGCCTGACGAGATTTCTTGATAGCGATCAAAAATTTTTGACTATAGAGGAGTAATATCAAAGGCGCGCGGCGCAACCGATGTCAATCTGTTACTAGTGTGCCAAAATCGGAATAAATAAATGACATCATCCTGTCGTGGTCTCAAGGTTGCGGTGGTCTGTGCTCTACTTTAAACACTTGACGTTAGGCAATCCTTTGCTGACAAAAATGCGACATATTTACATTTTGTACACTTTCCTACAAGTGCCATAAGAATTTGCACAAAACAGCAAAGGGACGCCGTCATTTTATCGTCATGATTTATTAGTCAGTAAGACTCATGGGTTTTTCTTGTTGGTTATCTGTGCTTAAGCTACGTTTAAGTAGGCGTTACACTGTTTTCATAGGATCTTTGTTACTGATCCAAAAATATTGACGATAGTCGGTCGATGGCTAAGAAATAGACTACCTTTTGGTAATTGCAGCACAGAATAATTGATGAAGGTATTTTGTCGGAACATCTCAAAGTGTAACAGCGCATACCACACAACTAGTTCTCCTGCGTTAATTACCTCCTCCACTCAAACTACAACTGTGCCAGGGTATCCGTAATGTAATGTATTGGTTACATAATTGTGTTCCAAGTTGTTCATAAGAAATACTCAAGTCTACGCTAAAACATTGCGTTGTTTATCGCTAAGAATTAGAAAAAAATTATGCTAATGGACGCTTGAACTCACTTTTCACCACAGAATGATAGTCGTTTCTTAGTTTTTACGTGCATAAATCGACTGAATAAACTGATTTAAAAAAGCGCTATTGACTTTCGAAGCATCTGCCATATTAAAAACCTCTTATTATCGATCGAGAAATTTGACGATACAAAGGTATGAATTAAGAACGAACCTCCTAGGCAATGTTCGAGTAAAGCTGTTGTCAAAGTTGGTTGAACGGTAGCTGCTGACACTACTCGAACGAGGCAGACGATCGAAGTATGACGACCCACCGCCTCCATGCCCGATAGAGTCGTAATATGACATACCGCTTTGTTGTATTGGCACCGTATACATATCGGTGCCGCGGTGATTGGCCTTCTGCAGAAATTACGCTTGCTTTAAGATAGACACGATTAATGAAAGCGATCTATTGCTATAGCAAGCTCGTCATTGGTGGCTATGAGACTCTTCATGGAACACGCGATTACTATCTAGGAAACGCGATCGAATTTGGGTAAACTATGACAAATATGTATAATGTGATCTGTACTTATTCATTAATGTCCGCCAATTCCTATCAGATGTAATTTCACCAGCAAACTCTGTTAAATGCTTTAAACAAGCGTTTACGACATAGTGATTACAACAGAATAGGAATGCCGATTCGACGCAAAAGCTTAATAACACATTGAGTTTGCGCCGTATATACTTCGATATTTATCTATTCTTGGAAAGTAAACGTGAAAGAACTATCAAAGCATTCTCAATTATGTATGATAAACTCGCACTCTTGAAATTCTCAGTTTGCTCGACTCTTCTATTTTATTCTGTAGGAACCAAGCCATCTTACGCTTCCTTTGAAGCATCAAAGAATAGCGAGCAGGCACAGCCATTGTCAGCGCAAGAAATACTACGCTGAATTCTCTCAACCAAAGTCACAGAATACAGTTAAAAACCGAAAAAATTCTTTCTATGGCGCTATTTAATCAGTAATCCTCGTTTATCCAGTTTCGCCCCATTTTTTTCAATAAAGAACATTTTACCTGCAATGACAGACGGTAGCACATCCTTCAACTAACCAAGCCTACTAATATTATCATCTAGAACATTGGTCATATTGACACAGTAGCCTTTGCCAAAACCGCAAATGATATGTCTTGGCGCTATCGATCACAGGCCATTGTACCTCACCCACGCGAGATGCTACCTAACTGCGTATTACAATCAAGGCTAGCCGTCCGAATCATCAAAGTCAAACAAGCCCACACATTTATGGTCGAACGTGAACGCGTTAGTAGCAGCGTTTAGCGCGACGTTCTTAGAAACGACGTCGACTAACACGCATCGTTCAGCACGGGGCGTATTCCGCGTAGTAGCGCACCAGTCGAGTCGTGATTATCAATTCGATCGAGTACGGTAGTCAGTCGGTCTGTGTGCTATTTGTTTCTGTGACGTTTCTACTCTACCACGCGCGAAATTCCAACGAGCAAGTTCTTGCCTATTTGCCTCACTCTCGCGCGTCAGTGCTTTGTGCGCTGGTTGACGAATACAATGCGAGGTGAATAAGACCGAAAATGTGATGCACGAAATGACCCGGGGCTGGGGAGGCGGAAATGCAGAACACCCCTAAAAACACATACGACATATCTATTTAGAACTGGAATATTTATCCTTCTTCAGTAGAACGGCGACTACTAAATATTTATATGAACACGGTAGAGAATTTGAAAGGGATGGAGGAATATGTACTTCCGTATCTTCAATATCGTAGCGTCACGATATGACTTGGAGCGTGTAGGGCAGACATGCTGTCCACCCATTCGTGACGCCGACCCCCCCCCCCCCCCCCCCCTATATCAGAGGAGCATCGGACTAGTGGGAGTTGTCGTCATAGGTGACACTTAAAAATACATCCCAATCTTTTCAAAGGTCTCCAGATTCAATTACTGATACCTTTGTTACGCTGGGCTATCTTGCCTTATACTTAAAAGTACAATATGTTAAAACGAGTGCAGTTAGTAGCAGTCTTGGTGTTCACTTTGCAATGAAGAATATGTTTCTGCGGTTTGGATGGCATAGAGATTACAATGTGTCCGAGGGTGTTCTCAACATTGCACAAGAGGAGCCAGTGTCCTCATCTCCAATCAAATCCAACATTGAACCCTAATTCTTCCTTGCTAACTCTAGCCTGACTCTACATAGTTCCAATATGTGCCATCTACTAATATCGATTGATTTCATTCTTGCAGGTAAGCAAAGTGTTAAAATGCGTGAAAATGATGCGTGATATGCGTGATTATGAATGACCTTTATATGTCATGGAGAAAAATGATGACGGAGCATAAAGAAAGGGCACCGCTCAGCATTGGTGTACTTTTATGAAAGAGCACGCAAAGTGCTAAAATTTTTGTTGCTGAATTGCTTAGTGCTCAAGTATTTGCTACTGAGCTCCAATCGATATTTTTCGACAAAAGAAGTGCTCTTCGCATCTACACCATTTACGATTGAATTGGATTGTTGCAAAAGAGAAAAACAACATAAGCGTGCGTTCCAAACGATACGTGAACTGTTCTGTATTCAATCTTTGATTGCACAGCAGCCAAAAGTAACTTATCTTTCAATGATGAAAATATTACGCGAAAAGTGCTTTGAAAAGTGAAATTGATATTTGGCTCCCTCTTCCTCTCTTATGTTCATAAATTCAAATGCATTGCTCTTTTATGCTGCAGAGCATTCACAAGATGAATAGCGATTTATTAGTATTTCACGCTAATAACACAACAGCACGGAATGAAATAAATGTAAAACTTATTTTGGAATCGTTGAATATTTCTGCAAAACCTTATATAGGGACAAATATGCAAAAAGCATTGCACTGAAATTATGAAAAAAATAGTCTAGAGCCTCCTACGTAATCTCGCCGTTGTTCTTTTATTACCGCAATGTTTCCAAAACAACATGCAAACTTGATCAAGTCTACAGTCCGCAACCAAAAGTATCTATTATTGAATCAGTGCCCGAGGTGGTAATAATTTGGGGCTCTCCCTAAATGCAAGACAAATGTGGGGCTATAGGACCCTTTAAAGCGTTCATCAGTCATTTTCAGGTCTAGGATGACCCTTGGCCTCGCCTTGAATATTTAGACACCGTTATCTTACTTTCTCCCATAGATCTTTTTTCGATCCGGAGATTATTTTGAAGTTCAAATGGCGAGGGACAAAGTAGACTGGCTGTGCAATATTCACATTCAAATATTAAATCATATTCTTATCACCAATACATATATTTATCTCTATCAAAGTGCGTATTTACTATAAAATTGCTCCAATTTCTTATTTTTGTCGCAAAACATTTTCCTTAACAATATAACTCATTGGGTGGGTTTCATATCGCATACTATAGCTAAAGTCGCACTTATGCGCTATACTTTACCATTGCGTCAAGTGCGACTTTAGCTAAAGTAAGCGATATGAAACCCACCCATTCTCTTAGAAAACAATTTCACTTCGAAGAGCACATAAGTCAGATCGATGATCAATTTCACGTTTTCACGTTTTTTCACGTTCTCACGTTTTTCACGTTTTCACGTTACCAAGTATTCGGCGACAGACCGGGATGGACGCGATTGGTATTGATATTGTAAAGCACTGTCTCCCAAGGTACTTTAAATTTGCAAGTGACGAGCGCCTTAATTCCAACACGAATCTCTTTGAAGCGAGCAATGTAGATGAAAATATTGACCATTGCGTTGAGATTTAGCATCAGGAAAAAGACGTTAAGATTTTCAAACAGCTTCAGATTAACGATGATCATTGGAACGATGTAGAAGATGAAAGTGCAGAAGCTTGATATCCCCAAGGTCACTGTTGCGCGTTTCAATTTCTCGTACTTGACTGTATTTTCCATCACTCGGTTCTTGGCCAGCGTCTGTTAGACAAATTTATTTGATTTTGATCATTTTTGATTTGGAATGGTGCGCTCTACGCCCCGAGTTCATGAGTAGGATCAGATTCAAAATTTCTGTGAGAAGTTTCACTGCCATCAATATGCCAAGAGCATTTGTATCTACTTACATTACTCAACATTCCTGTTGCTTTTTAGTTAAGGTATAATCAGAGTTAAACAGTGTCACTTTATTTATGGCCAGCCCAAAGTGTAGGAAATGACATGCAATGTATTTGAAATATTTTCAGTTATTATGAAGATTGAGTCAAGGTAAGTGAATATTGTTAACCACCACGATAAAAAAAAGAAACTTCCATAAGATAATGTGATGTCAGAGAAAAAACTTACGATTTTCAACATAAGTAGAACGGGAATATACATTATGACACTGGCCGCCGTTGCGATCAGCAAAAACTTCGAAAAGTACGGATGATCGGTTGGAATAAAGTTATGCCCCACCAAGCAGTAGGAGGGCACTTCCGCAATAGGCTCAGTTGTATACGAGTTAATTAGCCACCAAATAATGGGAATGATCACGACAGAATAGGCGACAGCCACCAGGTAATATGCGTAGCGAGCTGTGAAAAAGTAGTAGCGAAGTGGAAGTGAGACTGCCAGCATCCGGTCCAAAGAAATCACTACTAACATCACTACAGCCGCTGGCTGCGCCCACACCCATATAAGCACCCATGGCGTCATGAAACACTGCCATCTAGTGATTAAGACGAAAGCTGAAACAGAACTCTTGAAAGTTTCTTTTTTGTAAAAATGTAATTTGTTAATACTTCGACTAGGCTGGCCACTCGCACTGTGCCTAATACAATCAAAGCTATTACTGTCAAATGTGCATACTATGACTATTGTAGAAACTGAAACACAAAATTCAAAGTTTTGATGCAGAGGTGGATAAGTCCAAAAACTCTATATTTTTAAACTTTTAATTGTAGCGCGACGAATTTTAATTCCAGTAAGCTGCATAATGTGTACTTTAATCAGGCAGCTTTAATTGCAAGTATCTATTGAACAATTTGCCAAATCGCAAAGGTTCGTGGGTGGGTATAAAGAAAAGTGAGATTAATAGGATACTGTTTACTCTACTTAATGCACTTTTAAGGACAAAGCAACTAAGAAATTCGTATGCCTAATTGCAATAATGACCTGAGTGTGTCAGGTTTGCGACGAAACAAACGTGTTTCAATTTTATTTTAGGCTATTTGTCAATGTTCTCGCATAGGTTCGGGGGCGCTTCCGTAACACTTTCTCGGAATATGACCGGAAGTTACTTTTGCCATTTCTGACGGAACTAAAATTCCACATTCTCTGTATATTTCATTTAAGTTTCAAAATAACAGGAAGTATTTTTGACATGAGGTTAACATCTAATAGGTATCTCAATGACGCGAGCGCTTTTCAATGAAACCCACGCATTGTGAGGCCATTACAATGAACACAAAGCAATTGGTAAAAGTGAAAAGAAAAGAAGGCTGTATTATGAACATGGAATGAATAGAATTACACATCGCCTTACCTGTTCCTTTTGAAACCAAGATAAGTCGACCAACGGCTGCCACAAGATAACCGAACCCGGCGACTCCGTCAGCAAACGCAAGCGCGGCCATTATTACAAACTAAATAAATCGCAGTTACCATTAAATAATAAGATAGCATTCACATCAATACTTTTGGACCTTACCCCTACGATAGAGTGATCAAAATATGATCATGCGGCTTTGGTTGCCTAAAACTTGCAAATATTCTCGAACTCTCTCCAACTGTATCAAGTTAAAGGAAGTCTAAGAGTTACTGGCGGCCAAGTTTAGCTGGAAATTGACGTCTGACCCCGAAGATGCGCAGAGCTTAGGATAACTACCAAGTTCTCACTCTTTGACCCTACAATAATTCTGATATCCTTGAAAAATCGTTAGTACACAATGATATTTTGTCAGCAGGATATGTAAAATCTACTACGCATTCAAATTTGATTGAGAATGTCTGAAAGTGGCGAAAGTTGCAAGAAATTAAATCTCAAACAGCTACACAAATGTGTTAACACTTACACCCATAGGCAAAGCTTAAAAAATGAATCGGAGTGAGGAAAATCTCTCAGTTTTTTAAGATTCGCTTTCACCTCATTCCTATAAATATAGATAGATTCACCTCTTTCTGTTGGCGAAGCTTGGCAAAGAATAGCACAACGAGTACGATGGGAAAGTTTGTGATTGTCAGGATGATGCCTTCAATGCCATATAGTATCCATGATACGACCATGTTCTTGACTTCTTCATCACTTATTATATGCTCGGTCAAACCATCCGTTCTGTTCCGCGTCAAGGTCATACTGGACTGCAGGAGACTGAAATGTATGATAGCAAAGAATGCTAAAATTATGCATGGCGACAGAGTTGTTGTCTGCGAACGGTCCTATAATGATCGAAATAGCTCTCTAAAAGCCTAAGCGGCCAGGACAGCGCCGATTAACTATCCTCGACGCAAAAAGCATGAATTTTGTTTAATAAAATTCCTAAACTTAAGTCGAAGTCAAAGCATCAAAAGTTAGGCGAATTTGGTTACAGAGGGCGCCTGAGCAGACTAAACTCACAGGCGAAAGCGCAAGTGGCTCGTCAACGAGTAGGACTGAAGATGCGTCGGAAAGAGAGTTGCTAACGACAGGCTCCTGCGTGCACTGGCGATCAGATACAATGCCAAATTGCAGCTAATTTCACGAGACATTTTAAATGATTAAGAAGAAAGCATGCAGTTTTAATTAGATGCTTCCATTTGGAATGAAATTCATGATTTCCTGCTCATTTCGGCAAACATTCTAAATAGGATCATTGATTCGAGAACGTTTTGCCGACACACTGACTCTACGTACGCTCTTTATAAACTAAACTGATTCCCAGAAATACGGAACACTGAAAATTTTAAAAATTTTCCCATCTAGCGTTGACCCACCAAATTTTTCACTCTTGGTTTTATAACTAAGTGCGACCAAAATAGCACCCAACCGCCAAACGCAATAAACTGATTCTAGCAGTTTCTAATGCGTTAAGCTTCTTGAGTTTATACAATCGTCTTGGCGATAGACATTGCTTCACGATTGACAAACTCTGTTAGTTTATAGCAAATTGTAAAGAAAAATGAGGACATAAGAGGCAGTTGGTTGTTTCTCGCGCCGTGTACCATACTATAAATGCAAGAAAATCCGGAAATAAGAATATTTCTGCCTTTGCTGCATGAAAGCTCTCTACCTTTACCTCATGACTTAAATAAATGTTTACTTTTACTTGCAAGCACAAAACATCCGATTAATGATGATTTAAATTAATCTACAATAACGTCAAAAAACGAGGGTTGTACTCGCTCTTTTGCCATCGCGCCGACAACATGTTATACGGGAGCTTAAAGCAGAATATAAGACGAAACTACGTAAAAGAGAATGCAGGCGTTAGAGAGCATTTTCAAGTTTTTGGCAACCTCTAATAACTGGGCTTGCTTGGCATCTTACTTCGCACGTGAGCTCGCACGCACGCTCGACCATATAAAGGAAGCTCATTAATTTCAAAGCCATTGCAAATGAGGCCTATTCAGTTTGTAAGACGATCATAAAACAGGAGCACTGCTGTTCGGATACAGCCGCAAAAACGCATTCATATCGTAGAGTTTCAGACCCAACGTAAAGGTAACATGAAATTTTCCCTCGGCGCATTTTCGAAAAATGCATTATCATGTTGTTTTAGTGTCAATGCGATTAGTTTTTGTCATTTCTCGATGAGTGATCGAATTGATGTGATTATTTCATCGTTTTTTGACGAAGGCGATGCTTTCTATAGATGCGTCGGTTCAGTAATTAATCTAAATTATTCCTATACGGGTACCAGTCTGCATTCCTTCTAAGCAGATCATATTCGGTATGTTGCCCTCTAGAGTTAAATCGTGAAATCTACATAAATCGCCACTTATACTTCCGTTTGTTTGCAATACTCAAATCGGTATCCGGTATAGGTGGAGCAATTTTTCATCCCGATATCGGTGCACTGATCATATATGAAGTCCTTTCGTGTAATATTGATTTTTTTAATAAATAAATGGCTGTCCATTGTTAATGGCATAATACTTCCGAACTGCTAACTTCCCTATTCTCTCACTTTTTGAAATACATTAAGCAAGCAAAATTTCCTGCAAAGTTCAAAGGTCACTCAGCAGGTTAAACAGGGCGTAGCATTTACAAAATGACAAAATTTGAACGGCTGTAAGCAGTTAGCTTGGGTGTTTATGCTACAAAGAAATAGGAAAACTTTCAGTTGATTCACGGCTCATTTTTGTATAGTAATAAAATTAACAATTGTGTCCTGTGTCGCTATGTTCGTAAACACTGCTCGGAGGGAGATAAGCGTAACCGACGCTTCACGGTTTCTGCATTAGTCACACAACGGCACAGCACAGACGGGCCAGGCTGGCTCAAAAACTTGAAAACAAATGAATTTCCTCGTGACTTTCGAGGAGGCCGCGTTGCACGTTCGCGGAGCTATCTGCAGTGGTCGGAAATGACTTCTCCCATTTGATATCCGTCATCTGAACGGTGTTTTTTAGGCTCGTGATTTAAACGTGATCATTGAAGCTAATTTTACGTAAACTAACTCGGCTCAGTCCCAGATTTCAACCATAATTAACCTCATATTCAAAGAATGACGTGCACTCTGCTGGACTTGATCTCAACAACTGAGCAACAGTGGCGTAGCCTGCCGCTGCACCTTACATCAAGTATGAATACAGGAGTCACGAGACCAAGTGATCAGTTATGCGAATAAAAAATAGGAAGAGCCGTGTGGGCGTGTGAAGTAGAAGCAGACTGTTGATGGCAGAGAGTGGAATAGTAAGTAAGTAGGAAAATCGCGCAGAATTCGGAGTGGTATAGACTGAATAACATGCATGCTAAAGAGCATTGCATACTGCCATAATTAGATAGGAAGCGATAAAGAGACTTATTCCTAATCTCAACGAAATATACTTTTTCGCGGTCTTTGCGACATCCGTTGCGTGCTATATATTGCCATGACTATTTTTTTCGCAGTCTTTGTCAATTAAAATGAATCGTTTACAGAATGTTGCTGCCGGCGACTTTTCTCGCGTTCCTAGTCGGACTCATCACGCCAGTCAATTCTGTAAGAAAAATTATGGTTTTTTTGTTTATAAACGTTGACTTTTGGCATGTTCACGCTCTTGTTTCTACCAATTTCGGTACCATTAGGATACCTTCAACATCTTGCAGGACACTTAGCAAATCAATGTGGATATTTTTTGGAAACTGACTTGACTTAGGGAGCGTCCCGTCGGGTTTGATAAGTGTCCTAATTTAAGTGAAAAGGAACATATTCGCTTAGACGTTTATAATTTGATCCCTTCCATAAACCATCAAACACTTTGCGTGATTGATACGATAGTTTGTGTGACTCAAAACCAAAGGACCACTCTTCGATTCAGTCTCAACCTCAAAATCTTGAACTTACACACCTCCCTGTCACTAATTGGCGCGCCTAAGCTACACGATCGCTGTACACGTGGACAGGATCGAATTTAGCTCGAGCTGGTTCCGATTCGGTGCCTCGAGTGTGTGAAAGTAGTTTGATGAGCTGCGATGAGCAGTCCATGAGTCCGGTTCATATAGAAATTTATACAATTAAAAAATTTCCTTAGCATTTGTCCCACAATCGTAGGGTCCTCTTTTTGGGGTCCTCCCTCAATAGTGTGAGAGAGGGACCCGCTTTGGATGCGACACTCGGATATGCAGTCGGCCGTCGTATGCCTGACACCGCGATGTTGGAATGGAAACTTCCGCAGCAATGCTGCTAGCAATTTCCCGACCCCGAAGGGATGAGCACCTTGGTTGGGTGGTGTCTAGCGCTCAGCCACTACAGAATCCTCTGACAATGTCGCGACGGCGAGTAACTGACAGTTAGTAATAGATGGTTGCGCGGATGCTTAAACGCTTTTTATCCCCACGACGCCAGGCGGCGCATAAATAACGATGTTAAAAGGCGGTGACGCAATACCAGCTGACCGCAGTCCACGAACCGCTGCTGTACTTTTCTTAGTCCACTATCTTTAAACTCAGTGAAACTCACGTGCTGAGGAGCAACTGTATAAAAGGAGCTCACTCACAGTTTAAAAAACTCGCTTGTTATAGCTTGGGGGGGGGGGAAGTCGGCTCACCCAAGCTGTCTCACTCACTATGAACCACCGTATTATATAGTTGTTTTTCTTACATCAGTATCTGATAGAATATTGCTGGAAGAACGGAAACAACTACAAACAGTGACAATATCGTCACGACAGACAACATCAATACAATATTGTAGGCTAACTAAAGTGATTGAAAAAACTACATTGCTCACCTTTTGTGTATTTTCAGATTCCCCGTACCTTTGCCGTTGCTCCGGTCGAATTCGGCAACTCTTCGGCTGCTTCGATTACGCTTCGTGATGCTGCAATGAAAATTCAAACCTTCTGGGGAAATCAAAACGAAGGCAATAGTTCGATAGCACCGCTGGAATTTGAGGCACGTTTTTTTGGTATTATGATTATCCTCCAAGTAGAGTTTTCCACGGCGAGACTTTAATCTTTTGCTTAAAATCATGATCGATTCTTAATTTGTACGTTCATGTACTGAACATATTTGATCAACAGAAAAAGTGCATATTGGGGAACATGTATCGTTGAGGAACTTATAAGCAAAGTCCGGAAAAAATATTGAACTTCAGTTGATTCCAATAATCGATAAATATTTACAAACATTTAGAATCTAAATCTCGGGCACAAACTCTTTGGTTACGGATGAAATCAAGAACGCTCTCGTGTGTGATAGAATAACAATCTCGATACCTCATGTGTCTTGTTCAAAAGTTTTAAACTTACCTTTTCAGCTTTCACAATCTATAAAGATATGTGGGACTGAGTCGCGATTCTGCGTAGTCGCCATCGCAAAATCTTATAAGACGCAGAACTGATACTCAGATGAAAGTAGGACTCAGTTTCTCAATTCACAATTGGCAAAAGGTGTTAAAAGAGGCCTTTGGGGTGCGCCCAATATCAGTTGAGAAACGTGTCCGCTCTCCCTTTACCTCCTTGGTTAGCTAAATTTTAATATTTGATTATCATTCGATATCTGTTTTTGCTTGCAGACGGGTGTAGTGAATAATGAAGAATTGGTTGATACAATGCCAAACGCGTTTATCGGCACTATTCTGCTGGCGTATAACAAGCATCTTCCACTCACCTTGACTCCCGATGATTTTTGGTAACGTTTTTCATTAATGTTAAATCGATATTGATACTCAGCGACATTGCAAATATTAAATCCATAATTTTTGATTTCACTAAAGTTCTTCATAACTTGAGCGCGCTGATACTCAATGCTGTGAAATGCTTCATAAGTCGTATAATCTGCGCCTGTTTCAGGCTGCTGGTCTCGCTCGGTATATCTCAGTTCCTTGGCCAACCAGATAATGCTGAAAAGTACCGTCGAACATTCGTTAATCATGAAGGAAAGATGGAATTGGTCGTCGATGGAGTGCCACTTGGCGTGAGACCGAAAAGCGAGGCGAACAAAGATGGATGGCCCAAGTTTGTCAATGCCATCGTTGAACTAATAAAGCAAAACACGAATGGAAACACAACGGAGGTATTTACTGTTTTATTATACAGCATTTATTTATGACAGGTTAGTTGAGCGGTGAGAGTGGGCAGTCTCTTTTGCTTCCGTATGACAGAGTGCAATTTGACAGTTGTCTTATTTGAATGAAAGGAAGCTGGCTCATTTCATAATCATCAACTTCATTGCTTTTTCTAGAAAATCTTATTGAACTACTTGGGGCATCTTATTACATTTTTTGTCCTACGCTTCTTTATTGCACAGAAAAATTTACTCTATATGACAAATTAAACTCTTCGATGGTAGCTTTTGAATCATACTACCGAGACATAACGGTCAGCGCGTCGGTCAATTTAGGTTTAATATCTAACTTCAGTCCCTGATATAATAAGCTAAAGTTAATTTGACACGCGCTGTAACAGAGGACGGCACCGGCCGGCGCCTGGAGACTTATAAGTTGAGTATCTAGGGGTAGTGTGCACCTGTGCACCCCCCCCCACCCCCATACTGCTTATATATGTGAAAATTGCCTTGTTCAGATGATGACTGCAAATTTTACAACGACGGGTCTTGTGGAGTCGACGGTGTTCCAGATTAGCTTGATGGAAGCGATGAAGAACTACTTTGAATACAAGGTTGTCTTGCTCTGTGGCATCCCCCAAATTACGCTTGAGGGCGAGGAAGCCGACTATAAGTCGATCATCACTCGAATTGACTCCCTCATCGCGCTGTTGCCTGATTTTGAGGTATAATTTTTGAGTGGTGTGCAGGCAGAATTCTGCTTGGAAGTATCGTTGAAATCGTTAATACCGGCAAATGGTGGACTGGCAGATTTAGGCCGCTCTGAGCAAATAACCGCCGTAAGCGATACTGCTATAAAATGATTTCTGCTGACCAGTGGAAATGATAACCCCGACTGTCTGTTTTCTGTGCGAGCAATGACAGACGATCGAACGTTGCTGAATAACGGATGATGTCGACGTACCTAATTTATATGAATAGATGTAGTAAGTTTCAAAGTTGCTCCTGCAATTTTCAACAATAGTTGTATGGATTTTTGTGTGGTACGAAGCTTGTTGAAAAAGCTTCTTATTGCCATTATTGCACTGTCTTATTCCGTTCATATATAACACAGATCTCATAAACGCTGCGTCAGGATGCACAGTTTCAGTTAATATAGAGGTTACAGAAGGTGCAAATCTGGAATTTTCAGTAATCAATACGTCTTCATAACATTATTAACTATTTAGTGGTACTTGAAACGAGTCAAAGGCCATATGCAGAAGGTGCTAGCTAGTCATCAGGGTCAACCAGACAACGACTGGTGGCGACGCATGGTTCGCAGTGTGCCGGAGGGATCGGGAGGCGATAGCGCTAATGTCGGATGGGTCAGCGACTTCTTCCCGTTCGTCTACGACGCGGATGGCAGCGTGCGACAGAATGATAGAAATGATGCAGATTTTGATGATTTCAAATCTCCCGTCGTCACGTTTACGCCTGTTCAGATGCTCGATGGACTGTAAGTTATAATAGTTTATAAATTTAACTAGCAGTAATATAACTATTTGATGGATATTATCAGGAGCTAGTAAGGAGATTCCGACACTGATTTCCAAAATTAAACAAATTTCAAGTAATTAAAAGACGACTTTTATTTAAAAATAACAAAGTTTGTTTAAAAGTAGATAATAGCTGAGTTTACCGTTGATAAAACCTGAATTTTAATATTTATATAATATGTTGTAGTCCATTCGTATAGATAACTGCGCGTAAAATTTGCTTATGTCGCCCAAATCTTCGTAAAACGAGATAGCATGATTTTAAAAATGGCATTAAACCACTGGAACAAAATACTGCAAGTTATAATTGTTGAAGTTGATTTTGCTTTTTGATTAGATACACGATGAAGAAATATGATATGAAACTAGTCGGTGGCTTCGTTGGGACTGCGGCTACAGAGACGGCGGATGGACAACTCGGCGTCAGACCAGCTATTGGCTGGTTTACGTACTACTGGAAGGAGTCACCTCTCTGAAGCGATCGACTCTTAGCTTTTGCTCGATCGTACATACCATATTCCGTTTCAATATGAACACTATTCAATTCTAAGAAGACATTTTTCAAATCATAAGGACGTTTTCCCGATCAAATCAATATGAATAATATCCTTTTTGATTTGTAAAGCATCATCTTTGAATTGGAAAATGTCCTTGTTGAAGTGGAAATGGTATAAATTGCTCTCGAGCATGCTTGTACCATTTAGTGTTTAGAAGTATGCACACGTTGAGGACTGAGAATCGGGATAAAATCACANTGATTCATTTATTTATGTTATATTTTGATGCCGTATTTTAGCTGCAATGTGATATCTGATTAGAACAAGCGTCTAATTCAACTTTTTTACACTACTTTGTAGCTTTTTGGACAGATAGATACACATATTTCGAACATTAAGACTTTGTCACTCGAAACAACTGAGAAAGTCATTTTTAATCTTACGATTGACAGAATACTTCAAAAAAAATAAGCTCATTACAAATTGCAAAGTTGTGATTTCGAAGCTTCAAATATTTAGGCAAAAGATGCCGTACTTAAGGGATAAAAACCATTGGCATTCCATCCTTTTTGGCGAATGAATTCTTCCATTGAGTGCTTAGAGTGTTCGTAATTGGTTTGCGTGAATTTCCACAGCAGCTTCTAACCATCCTCTTCCCTAAAGAATTTAAGCTAGCAAACCTTTCCAGCACTAGACATACAGAGGCCATTAGTAAACCAATTATAAGCAATACGAAAGAGGTACGCATTTGTACGAGACTAAGTGGCTGAAGCTTTAACTGCTCTTTTGACTCGTAATTGTTGTAGTATGCGACGTTCGCGTAGGGTCCGAAGAAATACTCTTCGTGGTGGTCAGGCATAAAAACTGTGTTGGCTATTCGCATCATATGATTTAGATCAGTGCGACTAAAATCCTTGCGAAATGCTAGACCGTAACTCACGGTGAAATCCAACTGAGACGCTTTGGTCGTGCGTACCCTGAAAAAGGAATAAATATTACTACCCTTGAGATGATCTACGACTGAAATAATTTGATAAGGGGGACCAAAGTCCTGTAATTTTAAGCGCTGTCGGGATCCCACTTGATAGCTACAAGCCGGTTGCAATATTTTTGACTTAATTGAAGACAAGTCTCTCAGAAAAGCCGCATTTAAAATTTCATCATCAGAAAGGAAGCATCGAAAAGGATTACTGAGCGACATGCAAGACAGGAAACATTTCGTTGTGGCACCACCGAGAAATGTCACTGAATGGTAAGGATGACTCAGTATCAGTATAAGTTCTTCGCTTGTTTCTCAACATTAGAGGACGACAACTTTGCTTTATTCTTAATGATGAAATTATAGCATAAGAATGGCTAGAAATATCAACGGCGAAACTTCCGCAGAAAGGGTGGGAAACGATAATGGCCCGTAAATATGTTCAACAGAAAATAACACATTTTATCGTACTTTTGGCAAACATTCGCGTTTTCTTACCTTTGGTAGCGACAAGTTGGCTCAGGCTGCTCGCCAGCGAACAGCGCGGCGATATCGCCGTAATAAATGAGCGTTGAATCGGCGCAAATTTTTTCGATTATTTTCATGTTAGAATATTCTATGACGGGGGAAAAACCCGACTTGTACTTGGGGTACTCGGTACCATATATTTCATTTAAAAGAAATGGCTTGATGATCGATTCGTGGCCGGCAATTAGTCTCGCTTGGCCAGTGCGCAGCTGTTGCGTGATTTCCGCTACGGGAACCTGAAGGAATGATCTTTATTAGGATACACCACAGCTAAAAAAAGCAATACCTCAAATAAGCAGGTGTAATTCTCAATTATCTAATGGTATTTAATGTTTAAATGTTTTGATTGTTGGCTCGCACGACACGTCAGTACTGAGCATGAGCAAGAGGTTAAAAATTGTTTTTACACAATTTGATCACACTGTAATGATAGTTTTATGCGCAAAAATAGTCGCAAATGTGGCTCTGTTAGCCTCGCTCTGCATTACTCAGCTACACTTCCCCCCTCATTTCGATGCTATGGGAAGTAGCCGAGCGTCGTTTCGTTCAAGAAATAATAGCATTCTTTACGCTAGCGAATTAAAAATATATAAAAAATTGGGCTTTAAAGTCTTATGGGATCTTCTATGAACAGTTGAAGGAAAAATAATATTGTAGGACGTCCTCTAATAGTCAGAAAACGGCGCAACAGTACTACAGAAGTGCCCCGGCTAAGGATACGGTGAGTGCTCTCACGAGCAGTAGCATCGCTGACCAAAAAGCCCGGATTGGTGCACGTGTCTGGTGCTGGTGTAATATAAGCTTAAAAAATGAAACTTTACCGTTTTTTGAAGCCATGACTGCACTTGATCGCTCTTGAATTTGGTATTATACAAAAAGAGAATGTGCACAAATCCATAATAAATCAAAATATTCGTCCTCATTTTGGTATCTTGATCAACAAAGAGGCAGAGAGTTTGCCACACTGTATCCAGAAACGTCTCCTTTGTCGTTAACAGAAGAAAGACGAATACAGAAAGAATGCTCAGAGCAATAAACATCCAGATTGCGTTGGAAAAGACTGCATAGTTAATTTCTGTGCCACTTTCATTGTTGATCACTTTTGAAGCCATACTTGTATCAGTTGTCCCGATTCGAACAAATGAAAGGAGATTGTTCAGTTCGGGAGTCATCCAAACGCCCATTGTAGCATCGATAGTTCTATTCAATAGCAATCCCGTCAGACCATCCCACCGTCCTGAAAGTTGACGTAGTATGTCATATGTAGTCGCATTTTATGACATGTTTTATTAATTTTTCAATTTCCGAAACAGTTTAGGAACCGCGGAATCGTTCAGTTCAAGTAAACATATTTCAATAATTCAGAAGAAACGTTCAACATTAAGGTTATAAATGATTGCAATCATGTTGAATAGTAGAGATAAAGCAAGATATATGTTGTGCTATGAAGTTAAGGAGATCGAAATTGACCTCGCTTCAACTCTGAGATCAGTTAAATGCCGCGATCTTTCAGTTTCAGGGAACGCGACCATTGTACATAAATAATAGGTATTTTTATCAAAAACTTAGCTATAAATGGTGGTATTTTGATTAATTGGGCAATTAATATAGAACGCGTGGTGTTTACAATATCTTTGAGCGTGCTTAAGATTGATTGCTACACGGTGAGGGAAAGGACGTTACCTGATTCATCCGGTAAATCACCATAGGAATCTGTCTGAATAAACTGCAGTTTGTAATTTAGTTCTCTTGCAATTGTTCTCCAGAGATCACCCACCAAACCGATTGCACGACACTCGCTACCGCTGACAAAACAGGGATAATCATACGGAGCAGTCGTTCGAACATATCCAATCCGAATTAAACGTTTTTCATGCATTTCGGTGACCTTGATTCAGGAGTTTGTCGCTGTAATAAAGTTCATGAATCAGTTGCGGTCAGACCATGCTATGCGCGCTGCGGTCTTGGTGTGCTTCCTTTTCTAAAAGACTTTTTTAATTCCAACTTATTTCAACGAGCTCAAAGAAAAGTAGAGGTAACAAATATTGTTTTTTTAACGAGCTTCGAGCAACATATTGCGATAAGCTCCATAAAGTAAAGTAAAATTTTAACCCTAAGGTAATAAGAATAGGAATGAATTTGGATCTCAGTGATACTAAAAATGACCACTATAAGAAGCTATAGTTAGAAAAGAACCTTAATATTTAACAAAAGAAGAGGGACATAAAGGGAAATAATTTTCAACTAAAAAAATGTTAAATGAGATCAAATGCGCAAAAAATGACAGGCACACTACACGTTTATATTCCTTTCTTTTACAATTTATTGATTAAAAATTGCTCTCTCAAGCTGACTACAATATTTACACATTACTCACAACATGAGCTATGAGTAATGCGTAAATAGACTGATCGCGCTATGAACAGCTGCGCACCATTAGTAAATTAGAAAAGAGGGTAAACGCATTTTACTACTCTATCGAGCTGGCTGTACCGCCTTCCCAAGGACATCGATAAATGTGTACTCATTAAGTCGTTCATTTCGCTATTTAATTCATGCCAGTGAGTGGGTGTGGCTTGACAAAATATTTGCAATCACAAATCGATTATAATCCCGACGAAACTGGATCGCTATTAAGAGACCGAGTAGGCGACAGCAAATAGAGAGGCGGAAATTTCGAGTAAACACAAGCTTTGATCCGAATAACTTTTCGTTTCAAAAAAGGTACACACCGAGCATTTCGCACTGCAAATAGACAGCGTCCCTAATCGTTCTGTCAAGCAAGTATTCATGATATTGTCATTTCCGGTAGCAAAACCTTAAAACATACGCTGATTCATTCTCGTTGTTTGCATTTTTCTTATCGATTTCTCCCCACTTAGTTAATCGCTTGACAGCACCGCCCCCTCCATCATTCGTGTTTCTGTAGTGCAATTTCATTGTTAGCCAATAGCTTAGCGTTTACTTCAATTCAAGCAAAGAGTTTACGTGCAAATTACCCTAAAAGTCTCTTGTTTGCTCTCTTTCAAAAAGAGAATTGCACTGAGGCGTGTTTGAACGTATGTAAGACGTTGAAATTAGTGCATGCTTTATGCAGTCGAAAGTCACGAAGAACGTGGTATACTATTTGAATGATAGCTATAAATGAATACAAATAGCAAACTGGCATCAGTGGTGTTTTAAAGTGTATTCACATTTCTGTACGTTAATATTGTCAACATAAGATGACAGAATGAATGCAGTAATAAAGCAGAGTTGCAGTACCAGTTGCATTTGATACAATCGAAACCGGATAAGTGCAAGTAGACCCGGCAAGAAATAATTATTGCACTTATCCGGTTTCGGCTGTAATATAACAGCACTCATGTGGGTTTCTTTTGCTCACGTCGTGGCGTCCTATTACGAGTTGTTCAACTGGACGTTTTACCGCTTCGCAGTGCAATGATTACAATGTTCGCTAATTTCATGCCAAGAAGCGCTGTATTTTGATACAGACCGACGTCCATGAATATCTAATATGCTTCACTGCTGCTGATTGAGCATCACATTACATCCAGAGCGATCATTACACTGTGATCGTACACAGTGCTGACCGTCAAACGAACTGCAGTCAATTTGCAAAACTGTTTGCAACAATTCGATTCCTGAGACTTTCAAAACTGACGACAATAATAGCGCTTTGAAGTACTGAAAGTAAGTTTGAATTCGAATGAGTGCGGGATTCGAGGTTTTTTCCCTTAAGTTTACTCAAGACATATTCCTTGAAAGTTAGGACAAGTTGTTCGCGCCTCAGACCTTTGATATGAAGTCATTTATGGCTGATTATGGTATTTAGTCATACATCGCTACGTATTAAAGGTGTGAGACGCAGCCAGTAGTTAACAGTCACAGGGCTCTAATGATATTGAGCATAATGATATGGGTACAGGACAAATTCATCAGCGCATCTCTACTATCTCCTCCCGCGCAACCTCATTAACCTTCGCCGATCTATAGTTTACTTATCTTCTCCTCATTAAGATTGCTGATAAAAGATCTTTATCATAAAGAAGACTAGATGTCAATTGCAGAGGAATATAAAATCCTCCTCGACCACTGTGAACACATCTTGACACTGCAACCAGTCGGCTTCAAGAACAGCTAGGCGACAAACGGTTGTCGCAGAATTATTTTACAAACATCGTTTTGTATCGATCACACATAACGATTATAGCGGAGAGCGAATGCCGCCATATTGAGCATCTACATGATACAAGGATCAAGGATTATGTCAAAACCTTTGTGATTGGCTGGTGCTTATCGAACAATAATGAGGCACTTAGCAAAAAAGATAACGACGTTAGAAGTACACTATCTGATATTTTTTGTGTCCCTATCAATGAATACTTTAATTTCTCAAAAGACATTTCTCCGATTCGCAAAATCATAAAGATAATGCAAGCAAGGTTTTTATGTAAAATCTGCGCACAATTGTTATACAATGAGCACTTTAGTGAACTACATAAAAAATGACTACGTAATAATGTATTGTTCAGATCAGAAGAGCGGATCAGTCTAGGGAGTGAATTTAGTAGTATTTCATTTCTTGCGTGACATAATTGTTTTCAAAAATAAAGTTTATGCATTGTTTTATATATGTGCTTGTTGACGGAATAGTCGTAACCAAATACTGAAATCAGTGGGAAATACAATACAATAGGAAAGCGCGAGAAAAGCTATCGCTTGATAGAGAATTGGAAGTATGGCAAAGAATAATTCCCTCTTTATTTAAATCAGTTTTATTTCAGTGTTTTCATATGCACATTCCGTAGACAGAAGCTGTGGAATCATTTTGAGAAAAATACACCTCATCGTGCGTACTATTGCGTACTATGAAATTCCTTGCGTACTATTGCATCATACGCGCACGTAACGGGTCACTGGCCACAGGTCACTCTTAGTCGGCGGTCACGCGACAGCAAATTTTGCATTGC